>JAOXOE010029250.1:0-14747 GCA_028565055.1 Phoeniculus purpureus
ATAAAGAGTCTGCTTGATCACATCGATCAGGGTGCAGCTTCTTCTTCATGCGGCAAGTGGCGCCCGAACAGGGATAATGAAGTAGATACTAACGGTAACTATTCTTTAGCTTTAGAGAATAGGGTGTCTGCAAGAGGTAAAAACATCTCTCATCTATCATAAGGTTAATGTGAAACCTTAACGCAAAACCACTCAGATTTCTTCAGATAATCCTATAGATGGGGAATAGGGACAGGACAGATTTCTTTTAAGGCACAGGAAAAGAAGTGAAGGGCAGGAGAAAGCCAGCAGTGGAAGGTTTGTTGCTTGTCTGCTTTAAAATCAGCAGCCCAGCAGTTCTGTTGAGCAGCTTGTGGTACAACCACGAGTAGGATGGGATAGGTGAGCCCTTTTAATGCATTTCCTGCCAGAAGTCTAGAGACCCTGAGTGATCAGCAGCACTGCTACCTAGATGTTTTGTAAACACATTTCATACAACTCCAACAGCTGAACTAAACTAATCTGAATGTTTTCACCATCTGGAAAACCGGATGGGCATGGTCTGTTGAGGGAGGAGCTGCTCTGAGACAACAGACTCACCTTCAGACCAGCTCCTCAGGGAACCAGCACTCACCTAGTTCCTCACAGATTCCTACATCTGCCTTGCAGCTGCAGAAGTAGAAATTTAATTCTCTAAATCCTAAGGCATTATAGCAGCTTTGCACTTTTGCTTTTGTAGGTTAGGTTTGGTTTCCCCCCCTCTAACCAAGGATTAGGCATTTTTCATTTGGGGGCACATTTATAGCTGTTACTGCTCTATTTTTTTACTACAAAACATTAAGGGGAAAATTCATGAATCAAAGTGAAAATGTTGGTAGCCACAACATCAGCTTTAAGTCTTAAAGTTGCATGTGTTTGCACGCATCGAAGAAGAATGATGGTAACTTAGCTTTTAATAACACAAGTCTTTTTACTAAAGGCTTGTTGGTACCATTAGAAGTAGGACTAGGCTGACCTATGAGGTCTCTTCCAACCTTGGTGATGCTGTGATACTGTGTGACCTTTCTTATTCCCTTGAGATAGTCTCAACACTTGGAAACTCAGACCTATTTCTCCACGTTCCCTCCCATTCCACCACGTACAGCAGTCAACCTGAGTATGCTCTCATAGGCTACTCATTAAGTCTGCACAAGGAGACTTGAGGTACGCAAGCACAGCTCTCTTTTCTTACACTTAAACACATTTACACTACTTTTAAAGTTGTAAAAATGCCTCTGAAGTCCAAAAAATTCCTGCTTGTTACCGAGCTCAGTTTTTGCTCGGGAATCAGTCTTGCAGTACATCCTCCCTCACACTTCAGCCGCCACTCAGCAAGCGTGCTCCACTCAATCCAGTACTCTTAAATGAAACTGAGCTCGTGTTCTTTCTAGTGAAGCCCACGGTAAGGAAACCTACTACGGCAGAGAATTCTGATAGCTTGAAGGAAGAACAAGAGTTCAACACAGGAGGTCGGAGTGGTTTGGAACAATAATTACTGAGTAACTGGATCAGCTTTGCCCAGACTGCTTCTCTGGTTAGAGAATCTCCAGCCGATATTCCTTCTACCACACCCTGTCTCAACAAGGTTTTACTTCACCCTTCATTTGCTTCTTCCGGTCTCTTGCAAAAAGGAGAAAGCAGACACCATTTTAGAGATAGGCATCTGGCTGCACATTTGAGCAACAGTTTAAGTTCAGACTTCAGGAGGTGCTAAATTCTTGAAAATCCACGAGGATTTTAAGAATATGGCTCAGTGCATTTTATGGAGCCTATATAACAGCTCAAGCAGTGCCAGAAGGGGAAGTTCCTGCTGCCTCCTCCCACCTGCTTCCAACCACATGCTCCTGCGCTCCTGCCTGCTCATCAGAAACTGCAGGAACTTGCAGGACAGAGAGAAGCAGGACACTTTTCTGCTAACCAAGTTGGAAGAACTTACCAGAGCCTATCTTTAAGGCAAAACCACCTTGGTTAGCAATGCTGCTCGACACTGCTCACTCATTACTACTCAGCAGTGAGTACAGATGTACTCTGGCAGCCAGTTTGAAATAAAACCACGCAGGAAATAGAAGTGCATTTGTCTACATGGAGTGACCATGAAACGTGGATCTTGAGAGAAGCCCAAGACAAAAAGTTTAACACATCCAATTAGAATCCCCTTATGCCTAGAGGGATTTTACAATTTGTTAACGCTGAAGTATTACAAATCGAGTGCAAGAGTCAGCGCAGGAGAAGAGCTGTGTGTGTGTGCTCCCGTTTACTCGGGTTACTAGAGCAGTGGACAAGGAATACACAGACACAACTGAAGCAAAGGAGAGTATTAAGAGGTGGTGTACACTAAATGAATAATGTATAAATGTGGGTAGGAGGAGAGGTTGAGGTATCAGGGCTTAGCAGTTTCAGGCTGCCCTCCCACATGTGCTGGCACCTGGGGGTAAAGAAAATCTAGCTGCCTTTCCTGCTGTTACTGTACAGCCACCTCAAGACAGCCATTTGTTCCACAGTGCCTGCTTAGGAGAAGATTAACAGTCCCACCTCCTGGGAAGGCATTTACCTCCTAGAGATTTAATGATATCTCTATATCATCAATTATTTTTGAAACTGAGTCTTAGCTAATTGTGCAACAAAAGCTATCAAAGGGTCTCTTAAAACACATTTTAGGTGTTTAGCAGTCTCTTTAAACGGAAAAGGGTAGCTTAGTACTTATTTCCCTGATCTCAAGTCCATACAGCTGCCTTCTCATCTTCTCCCAATGACCCTGGTCAGCAAATACTGCTCTTACTGAACCCCCCCCCTTCCCTTTTATAAACTTGAGAGTAGAATCCTATACCTAAGTGATCATAAATATATGTAGTGACAGCCAGAACAGACTTGACAAGATACCCTCAGCACATGAGCAGATAAATGACACGTTAGAACTGCAACCCAGGTTCTTTCCCCTACACTTTGAAGCCCTACAGCAAGTCACAACTAACAGCATGAATAGGATCAGCCACCTCACACCATACACTGCAGCACTCTGCAAGGCAAAGGTGTTGTGCAGCCATCAATTCGCTGCTTTAGAGCAGCAAGTAGGCTGAGAACCACTAACACCCAGCTCATTGAAGCCTCCTGCTGAGGAGCTCACAGGAGCAACTGATACCTTTCATCATGCTTATGTGCTAGGAACGACTCTTCACTTACAGATAGTCAAGGAAGGTGCAGAAGAATACGTGGAAGTCAGTTTTCACAACTGGAACAGCCTATGGTAACATCAGTGATGTTTAAGAGGTTTTATACTGACAAGGGTGTCATTACCTTCCAGTTTACTAGAACTAGTTTCCCAGTTCAGCTTTCCCTACGAGCTCAAGCTAACTTTAATGAGCATCTTACAGAGTAAGACAGTCATTCTTTAAATAGGAGGTCAAAAGAACCTGATCACAAGCTCTCCAGAATCTTCAAGCCTATGGTGACCACAACTAATGCAAGGCATCTAGAACTTAATGCACACAAACACTTGTGTTTAATAGTCACATTAATAAAGACAACTGCCATAAAAATCACAAGAGTGGCACACCAAGTAGAAGCCTTTAACTACACACCACACGCTGCAGAGAAGTAGGAAGGAATTACTTCCCTTTAATGCTTTGCTGGTTTATGTCATGAGAGTCAGGTTGCTAACGCCGTTCAGATCCCGTTAAAGCCTAAGTGAAAAACAAAGCAGTTCTATTAGGAACTGTGAAGAGATCGTGTCCAATCTGACCAGTCACTGTCATTTATTTCACTACAGTTTTAATTAAGGCTCCAACAGAAGTGCCAGCTTTGGACTTTGATAACAAGTCACGTCCGATAACGTCGTTCTCCCTTCGTACGCTCAGCTGGAAGCTATAGGAGAGCTGAAAATGCAACTCGTTCTGACACACCTCAATGTGCAAAGTGGTTGTGCTGGCCAGATTTCAGTTACATTTCCAAAGAGGGGAATGAGATGAAGAAAACACAGCAGCACAAAAATACGTATGCTAAAGGAATCCAGTGGTCCATAAGCAAGAGCCACCTCTGCTGGACGTGCCACACTTAACGTAGAGGTTTGAAACAACTCCTGTGTTTGGAAAAGGCTGAGCTGGTGTGTTGAGGGCAAGGTCATGATTTACTTCATACAGTGAAGTTCTGCAGAGCTTCCCCCTGTCTGTCCTTCAAAGTAAGGTTCATAATTTGGGTTATGCAGGTGGATAACTGAAAGCACCAAGACTAGACAGGAAAAGAAAGACTAAATACAGGTCTTGATCATCACTGCCTCCCTCACAGTGATGGATCTTTTGTACAGGGTCGACCACAGAATTGATTCAAACCTTACAGGTTAGAATCATGTAGGGAGCATTAAGCTTTACCAGAGTCAACTCACACCTAGACACATATTGCAAGATGTCTCTATCAGCAGCATGTTGTCCCAAAACACACAACCAAACTGCAAAGAGTCAACTGGGCAACCCTTTAAGGTAAGCAGAAGACAAGCATTAAAAGCAAAGATATTACTGTAGTTGGTTGGTTTCATATTCATTACAGCAAGATCACTGGAATTCAACAAAGTTTCTGCTGTGCAGTAAAACATTTAGGAAAAACAAGGAGTTTTGGACTGGAGTAGCAACACTTGTCATTGACAGAGCAGTTCCCTCTCACCGTGATAGTCTAAAACTCACCGCTCTTCCTGCAATGTAGACAGCAAGTCTATGGTACATCACAGTGACTTGTGACTGAGAGTTAAGAAGATTGTTCGATTATACCCTCAAAAACCTCAAGGTTTGCTGCATGAAGAAGCCAGGTTGTTTTAAACTTGGCTTCTACAGCTTTCATGGAAGTAAAGGTTAAAATGACTTCATATCCAGCGATTTGAGACTTCTCTTCAGACTGTGAGTCTTAGTCAATTCTTTATATCAAAGGTGTTCACGGAATGAGAACTGTTTTGGCTGGAAGAGACCTTTAAGATCATCTAATCCATCTGTTCACCCAGCCCTGCCATGTCACCACTGAGCCCCATCCCTCAACACAACATCTACAAGTCTTTTAAACACGTCCAGAGATTGTGATTCCACCACTTCCCTGTGCTGTTACCCTGACAACTGACATGGGAAATTCAGTCATCTTAAGCTATTCCGGGGCTCTCTGCAGTTGTACCTCACCCTCACTATATTATCTTCAGCAAACTTTCTTCCCCACTGGTCACACTGGGGCACTTCCAGGTAATTAGGGAAGTGTTATGATTCCCACAGTAATGTGTTCTGCCTAGAAGTGACTTCACACACTTACGTCCAGTCCATGTTTCTTCTTTTAGAGAGTTATTTACCCACATAAGGGCCTTCCCTTCCTATGCTATGGATAACCAGCTCCCTCTAAAACTAGGGAGGAACCCTCAAAATCCACTTTAGATATTAGAGACACCTAAACCACATTTATTCACAGGGCTACTGGCTCTCCAACAGCCTCCAGAAGGTTGCAAGACACTGTACAAGTCACAGGGACTTTTCCCAGGCAGAGACAAGAACAAAGATGGGGAATATCTGCATTAGCCACCACTGCTGATCTGACTGTTTAACATTAGGATTGCAGCTTTCCAAGTGCTACAGTCCCCCTCACCTTAAGTTTTGCTATTGCACATGCTGTTCTCCACACCCTGTGTTATCCTTGGACTAGAATTTACACAGCAGCAATTCTGTGTGTTCATCATGAAGTTTTTAGAAGCAGCCTGTCCTAGTCCTTCTCTGCAGACCATGTTGTCAGCTACTTCCAAAGGCTTCTCCCTTATCTTTGCTGTTAGACCTACCAGTTGAAGAGTCCCTCACAAAGAGCTCAGAAGTGAACCCCCTCCCAGTTTCCTCCTAACTGGACAAAGGCACAGCCTTTGCAGAGAAGTTAAATCATCTTTACCTGCGTGTGCTCCATTCACACCCCTATCAGCAACTCCTGCAGGCAGACTGGAAGTCTCCTGGTCTGTGGAAAGACAGTTTTTAGTTAAGCACAACATTTTCAGTGTGCTGCTACAGATGGACTGCTAAGCTCAAGATTTTTACTTAGCTCACTTGAAAATCCCTTCTGCTTTTTGTTTTGATGGCAGTTCCCTTACTTCCAGTTGTCTCCTCCATAGTACCTAACCTTCTACCCTCTGGCAGTTGTCTCGCTAGACGGCATACACCAGCGCTCTACTTCAGATGAGATCTCCTTGCCCTGTACACCTCCATCTCCTCTGCTACACTCCGCATCACCTCGAGGTACTGAGGTCTTGAAAAGAAAGTAACCAAAGAGCTCTTAAGATGTTTTTCTTTCATAGTAGGATCTCTTTGAAAGAGACAGGCTTTGGTACATGCATTTAATGGTGTAGAAGAGATTACAAAGGCTGAAATCTTCCTTCAAGGACTACAAAACAGTCTACTGTCACCCAATATTGTTGAGCCACTCTGTGCGAGGTATTCAGTTCAGCTGGAATGAGGCTGATCCTCCCCATGACGTCTCTCATTGTGGCAGTAGCTAGAGAGGTGATGACAGCGCACCAGTGTTTTGGCTACTGCTGAGCAGTGCTCGCACAGCACCAAGACTGTAGGTTTTCTCTCCTAACGTTATCCACAGCCGAGGGGTAGGTCAGGCCAGGTAACTGACCAAAGGGATAGGTCATCCTAGACACAAAAGCAAGGAGAAAGAAGAGGGCAGCATTCACTGATGGCATGTCATCCTCCAGAGCGACTGCTGTGTATTGGGCTCTGCTTGTAGAGTGGCAGCTAAACACCTTCTGCTGATGGGAAAGTAGAGAATCTCTGTTGTTTGCCCCTCTGTGTGCAACTTTTACTTCTTCTGCTTTATCAAACAGTTGTCTTTAGCCCCCATCATCATTTTGGGTATCTGGTATGTCTGAGCACCAACACAGAAAACCCAAACCAGAACAAACACACACCCCCCCCTCCAATACCACATAAAACCAAAGCGCCCCACAGCAGGAAGTTATCAGAGATAACTCTGGGGGAAAGAATGGCTTTTCTGGAACTACTACAAAACTCTTAAGAGTTCCTTTCTGTAAGCACAGGAGAACCTTCCTTCCTACTAAATACACTTACTTGTTGCATTTATGCTGAAGCTGACACAGTTTGGCGTAGCCAGGTCCACAGGAACACACCACAAGACATCTAGCCATTGCTATTGTCCTCCTTCCATGAGTTTTGCATGCTCCACCTCACCTTGCTTTCCTTTCCATCAGTAAGGAAACAGCTGCAGCAAGTGTCCTTTAAAGCATGACTAGGGTAACCAGACAAAAGGCAACTTAAGCCTTTTGAAATTAAAAGGAGACCACACAAAGCTAGAAAAACACACGCACACAGTAGGGTATTACTCTATCAAGCTTGCTTCCCCCAGCTACCACTGTAAGTCAGTATTTCTTCTTCTGGTCACACCATTGAAGCAAAAGCAGATGCCAGGCTGGGCACTGGGCATTATCCTGTTCTTTGAGGGGATGGAGTGGAAACAGCCAAATGCCCTGCTTCATGCAAGTTAAGAGTTTCCCAAAACGTAGTGGACTTCACAGGTATTGGAGAACATCCCTCCACAGGTACTCTTGAGGCAGAACATGCAGAGTCACAGAACATCCCCCACAAGCTGAAGCAATTGCTGCTGTGGGTAAGTTCAGTGCTCCAGTGCTCCAAGACTCAAAGCCAGGGTTTGAAAACAAAGAAAACGTGATCTCCATTAGTGGACTCACATCAAGAAACTGTTCCTAGCCAAGAAGCACCAAGTGTTCTTAAACATACACACTTGTTGCTCCTTCACAATTAGCTTGACACAGGAGTACTCTGTGTTACCTGCTCAGGAACACCTTAGACTTCCATGACAAATGACAGCGTTGAAGAGGTCAGGTCTGACTTGCCAGGTAGGTGGAACTCTCCTCAAGAAATACAGCAACACACAGGAACAACTGTTCTTCCACTATTTCATGCGTATCATGCACACACCCTTCAGTGACAACTAACTGTTGTGTTATTTATAAGTCAGTCCTTACATAAAAAAAGGCCATGGAGTTGCATTCAAATTCTAAAACAAAACCCGTGCTACCAATGAACTCTACAAGGGCTAAAAGAGACCTTAGTCTTACTTTTGTTAGTCCTCTCACCTACAGGGCTGCAGGCTGTGCATCACATATATATATATAGTAGGACTACCTGTAATATACACCACATTAGATTTGTATTAGCTATAGAATTCATCTTCTCATCAGTTTCTACATTAACGGTGCTCTGAATGAGGCTAACACGTTTCAAAGCAGTTAACCTTGTGGCTACAGTTTCACAGCAGGTCATTGACTTACCCACGAGGCACAACGGAAGCTCAGAAATACTAAAGTTTTAGTCTTTCCCCAAAACCTCAGTGTTCAAAATGAGATTCTAGTACTTGGCATCTTTAATATCCCACTGACATTCGCACTTGGCTTTATGTATTACATATTTCTACAGACTAGCAGAAGAACATTGGCTTGACACAGCAAGAGAAGTGCATCCATAAGGTTCACCACACTATAACTTAAGTCACTTAACCTTTTTTCCCCCCTATCCAGGGACATAATGTAGCTCCCCAGTTTTACCTCAGCTTTAGCCTTGGTTTTAACTATCTTGGTCTCCAGTTTTAGTAGCTCCTCTGCAAAATATACAGTTCCACTGCTGTAGGAGTCACAGCTCCCCGGCTCGTCTCTTTAGCATAAAACAGGAACAAAGACACGAGGCTCTTGTTTAAAGACTAAGTCTAGTCATCAGATTCTCATCAAAAACACGCAGGAACTTAGGAGCATTTTTCTGCATCAACAGACCTCTGCTGTTCACTTCCAACAATTAGAAAGTTGACTCCAAGCCACACGGATGACAAGAGTGGAGAGCGGAACGCAGCAGCTAACCAGAGCCACATTTTCACAAAGACATCTATAACACAGCACACAGAAGTACCCTTTACTGCAGAGTTTAACCATAGCAAAGGAGCGGCAAGGGCAGCTCACAGGTGCAGAAACTGATCAATGTGACATCCCTGTAGTTTTACACTGTACTGCAAAATCACACTTCAGTAACTGGGAACAAACATACCCAAAGCAGAACCACCAACCTAAAGAGCTTCTCAAAACATCCAGATGGGTGACTTCTAGAGAGACATCCTCACTTGAAGGTTTCTTCTTATGACCACATATGTAACTTACAGGGAGCATAGCCTGGCAAATGCACAAGGCAAAGAAGAATCCACACACAATACATGGCAGTCTAACACCCACACGAGCGCTCCAGTGATGTACTCTCCCCTTGTCCCGAGCCAGTTATGGTATCAAGTAAAAATGCATTTGCATCTATCATAACACACCTGCATAACTAGCCTTGTGTTTGATATTAGCCTAGCAACTCTTGAGTATCTGGAGTCTGAAGTTGGAGAAACTCCCCATTTCTTCTAAATCCAAATCATCCTACCATCTTGCTTGAATATATTCTTCCCTGTGTCAGCCTATAGTAAAGTATGAGGAATTGCCTGAAGTTCCTTTCCTTTGCAGCCACTTCAGCTGCAGGAAAGTGGACAAGCAGGCAAGTGATCCAGCAGGCTCGTCTCCAGACTGCAAGTTTTGAAGCCTTGTCAAATGCCCCGACCCACCACGCCACATTGTTAACCGATTAAAAATCTAAAGTAATTATGCCAATAAACAGCCTTCATGTAGCTAATGCAGCAGTGATTCCTAGGAGGATTGGAGACTGCCAACACAAAACTTTAAAGCTTTTAGAAAAGGTGATTTTTATAGTAGAATCCTAGAAAAATGCGATGCAGCTGACTGCAGCCTCTCACTCATCATGTTGGTGTTTCAGTCTCTGGACCGTGCTTAACATACAGAAGAGATCAGTATCACGATGGTATCGTACAGCTGCCATTAAAATAGATTTTAAAATTAAATATTCATAGTTAAACATGTTTTAACATACACAGAACACACAGACCAAGATTCAGTGACCGCAGCTAAATGTAATCAGAATCCACACTCCATTAGTGCCTGGAAGAGCTCCAGAAGCTGCCTGTGCCCTCGGCCATCTGCCCAGACTGCAGATTGGGTTTTAAGTCCCCTGAAATTACAAGGATGTATGCAAATACAATACCAAAAGTGAAGAGCAGCATATTTCCACCACCCCCCCCATAAGTGGGGTCTACCTCACCACCAGCACATTTGCATTTTACAGACTTGCACAGTTGGACACACTTAATGTCACGCGAATTTGAAGTGTACCTTCCAATGTAAGATGCCGAGTGTCTTTTGCAAAGAGGCTACTAACCCTTAAGAAACAAGGCACCAGTGACACCTAGTACAGACAAGATTTGCATGCAGGCACAAAGTGTGATCTATGGAGACAGAATGCAAGTTCCAGCACTTATTAGTGCTGCCTAGAAGAACATCACATCCAAGCATCAGAATTGCTGTCCAAAAACCTCATTGAACTCTACTGCTCATCAGTGCCATGACACGCACTAACACGTAGCTCTTACAATAGAACTGGTCAGAAAACGCTGAAAGGCAGAGCAAGTGTTAAAAACACTAAAAGTTAATGAAGTTTGCCTGGGGAGCAAGCAAGCTGGTGACTGTAACATCATCTCCCAAGAACATCTGCATAGACACAGCATCACAATTCTGATATCTACAATCACACTGTAGGCACCTAAGCCATCGGAACAATCAGGTTATGGTTACATGGATATGAAAGAAGATCATCATCAGGGTAAGCAGCCCTGACTGAAACTACTTTTGCAGAAGCAACGGTAGAAAGGGAAGCAGAAAAGCAAACCAATTGTTCAGTAGCAGGTCCAGAATACTCTGGAAGCACTCAACCCATGCCTTATGAAGCTCCTAAAGCCTACACCGAGGCCTGCCATCACTGAAAGGAAAGCAAGAGCTAGAATACCCATGAAGAGCAAATGCATTGTACCTTTATGCTTGAATGCACACTAGTGCATAAGTGCTACCAGGTTTGACCTAGGGATGGCCAAGAGCATAAGAATGCTGAAGCACCCATTGTCAGACTGACTGCTTCAAACTCAAGACTACTGTACAGCACGAGGCAGCACTAGACTAAGTTTTGCTCATCTTCTCTGGCTCCATGGCCATCTACGTCAGCTTGTCCACCACGGCCATCTACGCCAGCTTGCCCACCACGGCCACCTACGCCAGCTTGTCCACCAGCTCCAGCCTCTCTGGCATTTGAGATGCCTTTTGTTGAGTTCAGCTGGCCAAGACCAACACAGCCAGCAGTTCCAACAGCTCAGGCTGTAGGTTTCCAACCTTTTGCTTCATGGCTGAGCTGAACTACATGGTTTGCCTCTTGACAATCCCACCTCTTCCCCTCTCTACCAACCCCTTCAACCAGGGAGTCAATTCAGCCCAGCAAAAAACAACAAGTCTCTCTTGTGGTTGTGTTTTTAGAAAGCTGAATTAATGTACTGGGTGATCAGAGAAATACTAGAGTCAGTATAACAAAGCAGTGGGATCTCAGCCTCCTTTTATTAAGGTCACAGGCACAGTGGAGAAGGGCTCCATCAGAATTATCCCTTTACCTCGTGCTACAGGCAGTGCAGCTGATCTGCTGCAACTTGTACTCGTGGGAACCACCCTGCGTAAAGACAAACAGGTCAGCTTGGGAGAAAACACTTGAATTTGTAGCTTGCCAGAGAGAGGAGGACTTGTGTCAGTCTGTGACCAAAGACAAACTAAAATGGTGTGTTGGACATCAGTAGAAGCTGAAGAGGGTCATTTTTAGCGAGCCAGTGAACAACTGGACGCGCTGCACAGCAGACGCAGCGCTGCCCCATGGCTACGTGGCAAGACACACATCGCTTCAAGTAGTCTCCTTACATTTTTTTGCCCACAGAAGTGCTTGGTCAAGACAGCTAAAAGTAGCACTGCTGTGAGAGTCTGTGAAGTGTGCCCAGTATGAATGAGCTTAAAACTGGAAAGAGTGAGGCTGAAGGGACCCATCTTGAGGGAGGACAGACTCATTGCCCAGCTACTCTACACCCTGCCAGGCAGCTCCGTCTATTCTTTTCGTGCTGGCTCTGGTGCTTGTCAGATCCCACCAGAAACAAATTACTTCATTTCCTAAAAATATCTCATCTCCTCCCTAAGAAGGATATTTCTCCTGCTGGATTGGCAAGTTAACAACAGCTTGGCTGAGGACACATGACTGAGAACGAGACGAAAACAGGAACAAGACCAACAACTGCTGCTGGAAGGAGGCAAGAGTGAAGCAACATCCAGAACTGGACCACAAGTGAAGAGCTGTCCCTTTGAAGGCTCTTGCTGGGAGCACGCAGCCAGACTTGCTGGAGACACACGGATGCAGACGGGCTAATACCTATCAGGCAAGCTGTTATTCAGAGTAAGCACAAATCATCCCTTGATAAAGGCTTGCTAAGACACTGTGCTAGACTGGAAGGGGACACAGCCACAAAGGTGTAAGTGATACACCTTCAAAAATAGAAAGGAAGAGACTCTCAGCATGGGAGAAAGAGGAGCAGTTTCTTTGCTGTGAGATGACCTTCCACAGCCTTACATAACGCCAGGAAGGAGCCTCAAAGGACTAATCCACAACATCTCGAGTTTTCTGGTTTCTTGACAGAGATGCACAACGCTTTGCTGAGGGTTCTTCACTGCTTACTGCAGAATTCACATCACTACAAGACAGAATTCTAGCATGGGTTAAGCCTAGTATAGTCATTTCTAGGTTCAGTAATAGACTTATCAGCACTGCCTCCCATGGGGACAAACAGCAGCATTTCAAAGACTCCTTAAAGTCGCCACGAATGCAGAATGTTCATATTCTAAAGTGTTTGGGGTTGAGGGCTTTTGGTTTTATGGATTTTTTTGCAAAATCCCATAGAGACTACAGCTTCATTGCCTTTGCACTATAGCTGGGTAGCTGCTCAACAGCCTGAAAGTTTCCATTAAAAGACTGGTATTTAAACAGACAACACTGGAGTTCTCCAGTTCTACTGCTTCTTTTAATGTCAAAGTGTGAAATCACGTGTGAAGGGCAAAGCTAATTAGAAGAGACCTCAAACAGAGCCAGGTTGCTATTGCTAGAGAACAAGCAGCTCAGTAACAGTCCCACTCACTGCTTACACTGGTTGATCCTATACCAGCAGAAATTTATCTCACAGTATCACCAAGGTTGGAAGAGACCTCATTGATCATCAAGTCCAACCCGTTACCACAGAGCTCAAGGCTAGACCATGGCACCAAGTGCCACGTCCAATTTAATGCAGCAACAGACTTCAAGGGATTTTCCTTCTTTTGTCAAAGAGTCTTCTACCCAGAATTAACAGTTGCCAAATTCTGAAGTCACTAGCCCCTGTGCAGGGAGAGAAACCACTACAGCCCAGCAGAAAGTCTGTTTCACAGCTTGCTTGGACTGCAGCTTGACCTTTCCACAGCAGCAAGGAATCACAGCCCAACTCCCAACAAGCTTCTCCTGACCACTAGCTGCTCCTACCGGTGCTTAAGGAGACCATGAAAATAAAATAATGAGCGAAATTACCCAGTTAAGTGAGTACCTCACATCACACCCCTGTTCTTCCTCGCTGCCTCCAGACAGGAAGAGCTAGAATATTCATGGCAGGACACACAGCTGACCACACTTGCCCTGCTGGCAGAGGGGTTGCCCTGTGCCCACAGGAAGGCAAAACTTCTGATCACCCCTTTGTGCTGTGTCCCACCACACTTCATCCTTCTGATAGAGCCCTGCCTTTACTTAACAGATCAGCTAGAAAACAGAGCACCACAGCTCTGTCCCAAAAGGCAAACTCCCAAACAAAATCCCCTTCCTCCCTAGGATGTCTCTTTTCTCCCTTCCAGAAGGAAGATGCTTTAGGTCTCTGGAAGGAGCAAGAGTCGTTGCACTGCAGCTTAGCCTCCCTGGCTCCACCTTAGCCATGTTGTGCTCCTTGACCTTAAGTACCCCTTGGAGACAAAAAGGAAAAAGACCTAATAAATAACAGAAATAGTTCATTCGTAAATCACCACGGAAAGTTAACAAGATTAACTAAATGCCTTCAGTTCCATGTTGTTGAAGCCAAATCCCAAGGAAAATGTCACCTACATATTCACACAGGGGATATTTTATATTTGCAATAAAGCAACACAATCGTTCTGCAGTCACAGCCTGGAGAGTCAGAATTACCAGTGTCATCGTGGAGACCTTCCATTGGTAGCCAACCCAACTTTGAAGCTACCTTCCACCAAGTTTTGTTCCATTCGAGCTTGTGGTGACAATTAATTTCAAGACTTTAGCACCTACCTGATCAGTGGTCAGTCACCTTGACCACATTGAGAGATGAATTCACTGCCCGCCCAGGAGCAGAGCTCTACCCTGAATTTGACTGAGTTTCTGGCACTGTTTTATTCAGTATGCCCTGCAAAGCCGTCTGCTCGCAGAGGGAGCTGTGAAGCAGGTAGCTAGTGCAACAGCAAGTCCTGCCAACTCCACCAGAAGCCCCACTCCGAGTCTCCAGAGTACTCTCCTCCTTGCATTACTTATGCAAATATATGTAAATGAACAGGATCTCAAGGCTGTAGAAGACACTCCACAAAGCAATAGGTTAATTAGGCAGGAAATCAGCTGTTCTGCCCTAGAACATACAGCAAAATTCAACCACACTAATCTTTTGCCTGGTCTACTCATTTAAGAAACATTTTAATATAATATTAAAAAATTGGA
>JAOXOE010029251.1:0-14746 GCA_028565055.1 Phoeniculus purpureus
TCTGCAAACTTACTGAGGGTGCACTCAATCCCCTCATCAAGATCATTGATAAAGATGTTGAACAGGAGTGGCCCCAGCACTGAGCCCTGGGGGACACCCCTTGTGACTGGCTTCCAACCAGATTTAGCTCCATTGACCACAACTCTTTGGGCCTGGCCATCCAGCCACCTAACTTTATCCACCTAATGTGTAGGTACCTCATCTACCATAATCACACATAAATTCACAGAGAGTGAGATGTCTCCAAAGGACAATTCATCTTATGTGCTGTGAATACCTACCTAGGCTTGAGAGAAATCTCAAGAGCTTCATTTGTCTCCATTGAAGGAACCTGCACCGCTAGCACAGATTAGGCAGATAATTTTAAGATGGCTCATGCTGAATGAGATGAACACCACCACAGGTGATGAAATAGCATAGTAGGTCAATGTCTAAGTCCTCTGTATTATGCAGCAGCTGTAACTCCTGCTGATATTACCACTTCTGAGTTATAATGAAGCACTCTAATGTACTGAAGTAGGAAATTTAGTATCAGCCATGTCATCTACTGACATATAATTTTTTGTTTGCCCTTGCTGAGCACAAACAGAAAGACAGGACATTAAGCCTTTCCCCAGGCTTTGTCTTTACGTTATTCCTCTCCCTCCCATATATTGAGTTGACTTTAGATCGTGCATCTGTCTACCCCAGAGTGAGGAATTATTCAGAATGTAATGCACGATATCAGAACAGTCTGATCTTTTGATGAAAGGCCATATAGCTTCCTTAGCCGTACACTTTGCAAGTCTTTGATCTATTATTTCTCCCAGCCTGCGCACTAGGAAAGTACAGCACGGCTAAAACTGGATTGACTGTAAAAGTTCTGGATTTTACTGCTGTTTTCCAGGTAAGCAGTCAAGGCTGCCACGGGTTACTTCCAGGCAATCTTTCTTTTTTGGCAAACGTTACCGTGCTGTCCAGTGCTAGAGTGGAAACAGCCTGATGAGAGTCATTTGATGTATTGTGCCAGTAAGTCCTCTTTTTTTTTCACTCTGTCAATCTTCTCCCATATCTTTCAACATGTTTTTTTGGTTTGTTTTTTTTTAACATTATGCTTAAATGTCCTAAAGGCCTAAAGCACTGTGAATTTAGACGTGTGTTTGGAATAGAGACTATCTCACAGTTCCATGTTTTTGACAGCAATGCCCTCATCTGCAACTCAGCCTTCTGAATGCTCCTTGGTACAAGTTAAGACATGACAGTAGGAGCTACTCAGATGACGCATAATGAGAAGCAACTTAGATGGAGCCATGAAAGATGGATTTTTCTATGTGTCACAGTTCCTGGCCTCTCTGATCTTGCTTTGGTAATTTGCCTTGAATATGCAGGAAACCAACAGTCACAGCTGGAATGACAGAAGGTAATTTAAAAAATACCTTCCATTCAATGACAGCTCGGACAGATATTTACATATGTTTAAAACCCACCTGGATATGTTCCTGTGAGACTTGGTCTAGGGGATCCTGCTGTGGCGGGGGGATTGGACTAGATGATCTTTCGAGGTCCCTTCCAACCCCTAATGTTCTGTGATTCTGTGATCAGCTGAGTGTGAGAGTTATCCGGCCATTCAGCTTCCTCTTCCTCTAGTAACTTATTTTGTAAGTGTTTTGTAAGTCATCTGCAGTGTCCCTGAAGAGCTGCTGACTGTGCCCAAGGTAGCTGAAAATATTTCAGTTCAGTGATTCAATATGATTTTTTCATATGCAACTAAACCTAAACTAATCACAGAGTCACAGAACATTAGCGATTAGAAAGGACCTCCAAAGATCATCCAGTCCAATCTCCCTGCCACAGCTGGATCACCTAGACCCAGTCGCACAGGAACATGGCCAAGAGGGATTTAAACCTCTCCAGAGAAGGAGACTCACCTTCTCGTTAACCACAACATTGTCAGAAACACAACACATCTTTTGTTGCATAGTTATTGACTCCTTTTCTAATGTCACCATGATATGTGGTTTTCTTGGTATCTTTATTTTGAGATAGAAAGCAGTTTTCTATTAACAGTACCATTTATATTTGCTCTCAGGTTGGTGAAGAAATAGTTCTAGTCTGTGGTATTTTGCTTCAATAGCTTTTACATATTCTGGCTTCCTTTTGAAGAACCACAGACGTTAAAGCCAGCTTTCTGATTTAAGTGAAACCTCAAATAGGAAAAAAAAAAGAAGGTGGTACCAGATTGTGGTTGTTCAGGGAAGACTTAGAAATTCCAAGAAAATTTCAGCGAAATACACAGTGTATTATGCAATACTGAAATGCAGGATAGAATAAGTTAGGATGGTATTTATTTCGGTATACCAGTGTTCTCATGGAGATAGATGACAAAAAAAGGGGTAATCCTAAGGTTCCTAGACTTTCCACAAATCTAAGGTTTGTTTGTTGTTAGTCTCCTCCTCTGGAGAGGTTTAAAACCCACCTGGATGTGTTCCTGTGTGACTTGATCTAGGGGATCCTGCTGTGGCAGGAGGATTGGACTGGATGATCTTTCGAGGTCCCTTCCAATCCCTAATGATCTGTGATCCTGCGACACCTCATACCTGCTTTGGGGGACAGGATGATACTGGTGGAAGGGCACTGGATCTCTTGCTGTTACATCTTTCTCTTTCTCCTTGTGCTTACACAAGGAAAACTCACTTTCACACTGAGCACTGTGGATACAAGAACTAAATGCAGATTTGCTTCCTAAATTCTCACCTTAAGCTGGCACAGACTTTAGATGAGCAGAGAGTTGGTTAGAAAGACAGGTCTTCCTTAATCAACCAATTTCCCTTTGTTTACCAAATCTGAGAGTGGCTCAGCTGGGCTTCTCTGTGGGCTACCCTGCACAGGCTGGATGGAAGGTGAAACAGGTACCTACTCTTCTCCCCTTCCACTTTAGTCTTCCACTTTGCTCCTCCATCCTCAAGCTTCCAGTGCTGAAGGAGCGAAGAATTAAACTCTTTCAGAGGCAGTTATTCTGATGGCTCTAATGTAAGGCAATTTAATCATCATTCAGTCCTGTATCGGGACTGGCAGCTGCCAACGGGTGGTGTTTTCTAGAAATCTGCCTGTACTTCAGGCTAGTCAATAGAGCCCTGAAGGCAAAATTGAACAACAGAGGAAATGGAACAAAAAATGGAAACTGAATGGACACGGGAACAGCACTTGGCATCTGCATAGCTCTTTGTTGGCCGGGCCCCGCGTGTTAAACACAGATGCGAGCGCTCTCAGGCACTGTGGCTGTCTAAATACAGGCAGACATCTGAAAATGGTGGCTGGCCCAGCCCAAATTCTGTAGAGAGAGAAATTGTTGCACCATTTTTGGTAGTAATTAAAGCTATTGAATATTTTTACAAGTATTTGCAATGGGAAAATTGTGCTCGGAATTCATTATACAGCTGGCCAATGTTTCTTTAGTTGTGCCTTTTCTTTCAAAGAGTGCTGAAGCGCAGCTACACGCATAAATGGCAGCAGAAAATAAAATGCATAACATTTCAAGACTATTGAGTTCTAGACAAAATCAAAGGAATCCTTATATGTTTTTTCCTACATCCCAATAAAGAGTAAAACATAACTAATGTCCTAAGGGCAATATAATTCAATAATTATTGATGCAGAGAAGAAATGGAAATCACAGAATCACAGAACATTAGAGATTGGGAGGGACCTCAAAAGATCATCTAGTGCAATCCCTCTGCCACAGCAGAATCACCTAGACCAAGTTGCACAGGAACATGTCCAGGCGGTTTTTAAATGTCTCCAGAGAAGGAGACTCCACAACCCCCCTGGGCAGCCTCTTCTAGTGCTCCATCACCCTCACTGTGAAGAAGTTCCTTCTGATATTGATATGGAACCTCCTACATTCCAGCTGACACCCATTGCCCCTGTCCTATCACTAGATGACACTGAGCAGAGCCTGGCTCCATCCTCCTGACATTCATTCCAAACACTGTACCAAGATCCACCCTTCACATATTTATAAACATTAATGAGGTCACTCCTCAGTCTCCTTTTCTTCAAGCTCTCTCAGCCTTTCCTCATCACGGAGATGTTCCACTCCATCATCCTTGTGGCTCTGCACTGGACTCTCTCCAGCAGCTCTGTGTCCTTGAACTGAGGGGCCCAGAACTGGAAAGAATATTCCAGATGCAGTCTCACCAGGGTAGAGGGGGAGGAGGACCTCTCTTTATCTTGTAACCACCTTCATTCTGATCCACCCCAAGATGCCGTTGGCCTTCTTGGCCACAAGGGCACATTGCTGGCTCCTATTAATATCAATGCTTCACGGAGTCAGTGATAGACCTTTGACAGTGATACATATACACAAAAGGAACATTTTCTTCTGTGAGAGTGACTAAATGGTTATGTCCTGTGACTTGTGACTACCTCAACTCCAACACCTCTTTGAGAAAACCAGAATTATTCACAGAACTTGCTGTGCAAAAGTTCTTTTATGTTTAAGGTAGACTTGATGGGGAAGAAAATGAGAGAAGTTCTCCTGGTTCTAACAGGGTTTTATTTTCCTTCACAGACCTCTTAAAAGTAATAAACCAAAACCAACAGGGGGTGTAGCACACATGCTGCAGAACAGCAGGATGAGAAGGTTTCCTTCTTTATGCCTGTGGTTATTGTGAAAGGAGACTGGTGAGTTAGAAAGGATGTGACAGATTTGAGGTTCTAGATGCTTGGACAACTTCTTGTTACACTGAGAGATGTCTGATGGTTTGTATGTGTGGATAATAATCATTTATTATTGTTAGGATGTGGAGCTGGAACAAAGTATTTGGGACAAGGTCTCTGTAAAGTGCCAGGACTGTGTTCAGCTCAAGGATAACACCTGCTAAGTGGAATATGTGTAGACTTCTTTGCATCATTACATATTTGATCTTCAATATTGTCATCCTAATGAAATACTGTACAGCAATAATTGTGGAATTATTGTCACACTTTGGGAAAAGCATAAGATCACAGACATATTGGCCAAGATCAGACTGGATATTGAAAAGAGAGGGCAGAACTTTGTTGTTTTTAAAGGACAGGGATGCAGTGATCTTCATCACTACCTGTGGGACTGCCCCATAGAAAAGTTAACGGCATTGAAGTGCAGAAGTGTGGCCAGGTGAGTAAAAGAGGTGAACAGAAGGGCAAGACGTAGCAGAGGAACTGAATGGGAATACACAAAGGTAGCAAAGGAGAGGGTATCTCCTCTGGTAGCAAGCAGCCAGAAGAGATGGAAGAAGACAACAGCAAAAAACTGGTGTTTATTTGGAATCAGTTGTTGACTCCTTTGCCTTTATGTCACCTTTAGCGTGCCTGACCAGCTTTTCTTATTCAGAACTCTGCAGGGCACGAACCGCTTGGCCGTGGTGCTCCCAGCATGTTAGTGGCAATTTCCTATAATGTTTGGTAATTCTATTAAACGTGGGATGGTGAATTACTTTTGCTATTTATCAAAACTACTAATAGAGAAAAGAGTTCATAAATAGAAAGAACCTTCTTCACTCCAAGAACTTGCAAAGGAGGAGGAGGGAAGACCAAAAGGATGAAACTGTAAAAACTTGTAACTGGCAGAAAATGGCAGTTAACAAAAATAAAAGGAAAATGGAAAAATGCAAGTAAATTATTCATAATTTTATAATTATAATAATTCTTATAATAATTTTTATAATTATATCACAGAATGTTACGGGTTGGAAGGGACCTCAAAAGATCATCTAAGCCCATCCACCCTGCTGGGGCAGGGTAAGTCTACACCACCTGGTATACCCTGGAGACTGTTTCAAGATAGGCTGTCCTACCTGGGGCTCAAACCCAGAACCCTGGAATGCAGAGTCCCATGCTCTACCAACCGAGCCAGCCAGGTTATATATATATATATATATATGTTTATATTATCTACATATTTCATATTATTTATATATTATATGATATTTCTAATAATTTTTATTATAATACTTATAATAATTTTAGAAGAATTATTAGCACATTTTAATTCTTAATTCTTATTTTTAATTCCTTTGTAAAACACCTGAACATTTTGGATTTGGTATGTCCAGAACTATTAGGTATTTCCAAGGGCTGGATACTGCTAGTGACAGAAAAACAAGGAGCAAATGTATTTTTTTTCCTATTAATATATTAATATACTTACTTCTTATAAAAAATCTTGGATTGTTGCTACTTAAATACTTGGAGAGATGGTCTAAAGCAAAATGTTAAACTAAATGTCTTTATTTTTTTAATGTGAAACAGAAGCTAAATCTGCTCAATTTCGTAAATGGTCTCCACTTACTACTCTCTTCCCCGGCTGTGAACACCTCCTATTGATCTAAACCTGGTGTTCAACGATTATTTATCAAATGACTCCTACATCCTTTCTCTCAAAAGGAGAGTTCAAACATTCAAAGTTTTGCCACGCCATAAAGTTATTAAAGTATTTAATAAACTCAAAGGCACGTGAAAGCTTTAAGGAGGTGTTTGGTGAAGCGTAATTAGCATTACTTTAAAATAAACTGTTTGAGGAACAAATGCTAAGAGTTTCTGTCATGCTGAAGGACCATAATGAAAGTCTTTAAGATTAAGTTCTGCTATTTTTTTTTTCCTAAATTCTATTGACACAGGCAGGAGGCAGATGCCTGGCAGTTTTATATTTCCATTATCTTCCATGGCAGCAAGCCATCTGCAAAGGAAATGAAACAGATTCAGCCAGCGCAGAGCACACTGCTACAGGATATCACCCCACGAAGACACAGCGCACAATAGCAGAAGCAGATATTAAATGATTTATCAGTGCTATCACACGACAGGTGAGTACAACCATCAGGTGTAGACTCACCTTCTCCCTCCCCTTATCCCTGCCCTGACACCTTCCTGCTCCATTTTGATGACAGCGATAGCCAATACTGTATCCCAGTTTTTAAATTCTAAGGATGACATCACCCATAAAGCATCAAATATTAGTGACTCCATGGCAGACGTGTGTTCTTTTTATTCCAGGGTATGCTTCCTTGAACTGACATTTAAAATTAACATATAAATTAATTTTGCTGTGGTTAAGTGAATGCAAATTGGTATTTTGGCAACCATACCGAGAACAATAAATTTATCATCTCCTCTAAGCCAGGAAGATCTACTATATGAGAGCATCCCCAATAAAAAATGTGTACCCAAGCTCCTGACGTTACTGACAAACTCATTTGTCAGTAATACGCAGGTTGATCAACTGAATGGTTTACAGCCACTTATATGACTTGTGGATTGGCCATCTGTAGCAGTGTGCCACTAAAAGCAGGCACTTTTTTTGTACTCCCCTCCTTTGATTTTCCTTTTTTGGGGCGGTTAATACAAATTAATCTTGTCTTCAAGGCACAAGCCCGATTCTGCACTCTTTCCTATCAGTTAACCTTGCTGTAAATATGAACCTGGACATACAAACTTGCCAGTGGAAAAAAGATCTGCAGAGTACAGCTCATACCGCTTTCCTTTGAGCTACTGAACAGGGGGCTGACATGAAGTGTCATACTATAAGTGACATTCCACTCAGGAATAAATCACAGCATTATAGAACCTTAGGGATTGGAAGGGACCTCGAAAGACCGTCTAGTCCAATGGCCCCGCCACAGCAGGATCACCCAGATCAAGTCATACAGGAACATATCATAGACTCAAGGGACCTCGAAAGACCATCTAGTCCAATCCCCCTGCCACAGCAGGATTGCCTAGATCAAGTCACACAGGAACACATCCAGACAAGTCTTAAACATCTCAAGAGAAGGAGACTCCACAACCTCTCTGGTCAGCCCATTCCAGTTCTCTGTCACCCTCACTGGGTAGACGTTCCTTCTGATATTTATACAGAACATCCTCTGTTCCAGCTGACATCCGTTGCCCCTTGTACTATCACTGGATGACACTAAGAAGAGCCTGGCTCGATCCTCCTGACACCCACCCTTTACATATTTATAAACATTAATATTGTCACCCTTCAGTCTCTTTTTCTCCAAGCTAAAGAGACTCAGCTCCCATAGTGATTCTGCATTTAAATTATTGCTGAAATCTCAAAATAATTTGAAAAACCCATATGCTTTTGAGTGGGATTCACAAGTTCTTGTGATTTCCATTGTTGTTAACGATGAACACCCGGCTGGTTACTCCAGCCCAGGTGCAGGGCTCTGCACTTGGCCTTGTTGAACCTCATCAGGTTCATCTGGGCATCACCTCTCCAGTCTATCCAGGTCCTTCTGGATAAGGGACTGTTCCCTTCCATTCTGCTAAATAGAAATCACTTTTGCATCAGCACTTCCTATTAGCTACTCCACACTCTTTCCCCTAACCTTATGTGAGGAAAAGTTATGCAGTGATGGCACTGAAATTGTGTGGCACCACTTCTGCTGCAGAGGGTAACTGGTTAAAATATTTATCATTTCTTTACATTACACTTCTTTTATAGCTAAGAATTTTAGTGCACTCATTATACTGGGGAGTAGCCATCAAACTTGTCAGAGGAATAGCTGAGTTGTTTGAGAATAGTTCACATTCATAAGAAACCACGTGCATCGTGCTCACAATCCTGAATAACACAGAAATGAAGAGTAAAGCCCTGCAAAGCTGTAAATTCTGTAGCTATTCACATTCTAAATCCATGCTGAAAGGGAACTTCATTAAGACGGTTGCATCTTATTTCCAGCTGCAGTTCAATCTTTAAATAACTGTACTAGAAAAGGAACTTAAAGTCGCCAACTTATAGAAGTTATTAACATGAATAAAGGACAAGCACTTTACAGTGTACTACCCCCGTAAGCCTGCCTCCAAGTTTTCTGATGATTCACAGCGTATCCAGGCAACAAAGTAAATGACAGCTTTTGAATGTGTTTCCTGTTCTTTCTTAAACCACAGTTATAAACATTTTTTTATTCCTCCTGGAAAGCTGGTTAGCCATTTACTGGTTAGTAAACAACTGTGTCACCAGTTCATGAAAGAAAGATGTCCACTCAGCCTGGAACAGGCTGCCCGGGGGGGTTGTGGAGTCTCCTTCCCTGGAGATGTTTAAAACCCTACTGGACATGTTCCTGTGTGACTGGATCTAGGTGATCCTGCTGTAGCAGGGGGATTGGACTAGATGATCTTTCAAGGTCCCTTCCAATACCTAATGTTCTGTGATTCTGTCTGTGATGTGCTCTAAAGCTGTGTTTGTTCTTGCGTGCTTTCCACCTTTTGATTTGTCTCCTGCTGCAGTTAAGAAATGCTTCAATCTGGCAGCATCTCTAACCTCTGACTTGTTCACCTGCACATCTCTGTAGCTCTTTCTTCATACCTCGATATTTCTGTTGTCGCATACCCTGCAGACACATCTCTAAGTCCATTCCATGGAGTATGTGGACTCACAGGCTATGGAAACATAAAACTTTAATATTTGCTTTCACTCTGTTTTTTATTGTTTCTGGTTATCTGTCAGTTCAAAAATGCTCCAGACCTTACAGAATTTTATGGTCAACTCTGGAATTTTATGCTTAAGCCTATAAACAAGGTAAGGAAGATGATGCTGAGGAACTCATTCTTTTTGATTGCCTGCAGATCATACTCTTCAAGGTTTGCTTTGCAGGAAACAATCTCACCAGCTCTATGCTACCTCTGGTATATTTATAATAGAGACCTTAAAATCCTAATAGTCACAAAGGTAAGTTCATTTCTCTCACAGCACATTTATTCCATTTTAAATGAAATTTAATTCCAGTGTTCTGCAATCCCATTTTACAGAGTCTTTCCACTAACAATTACATTTCTGGATGATTCACGAGAGTTGCAAGGCTTATCCCAACATCTTTGCCCCAGCAGCATTCAGCATGTCAAGACATCAGATTCTAGTGAGAGTCAAAATAGATATGCAGGAACAAATTATCTCTTCTGAACATTGTTTCAGCGTTTAATTTCTCCATATCCTGTAAAAGACTCAATATCTAAGTAATTCTTCAGAACCCACCTGGATGTGTTCCTGTGTGACTTGGTCTAGGTGATCCTGCTCTGGCAGGAGGATTGCACTAGATGATCTTTCGAGGTCCCTTCCAATCCCTAATGATTCTGTGATTTTGTGAAATCCACAAATTTCAATACTGATTATTGGAAATACAAGTGACCGCTATATTTTGACTTTCTTTTATCAGCTGGCACTGCTTGTCAGAAATAAGCCTGCTTCATGAAGACATACTGGTATCTGAACCATCATGAGTGGTGTGGTTGACATGCCTGAGGGACGGGATACCATCCAGAGAAAAATGGACAAGTCTGAGTAGTAGGACCATGCGAATTTCATAAGGTTCAACAAGGTCAAGAGCAAGGTCCTGTGCCTGGGCTGGGACAACCCCTGGTATCAGGACAGGTTGAGGGAGCTCAAAGGCTTGAAAGCAGCTTGTGGAGAAGAATTTGGGGGTGCTGGTGGATGTGCCAGCAGACTCTGAGATTGCACATGCATCTTATAGAATCATTAGGGATTGGGAGGCACCTCGAAAGACCATCTACTCCAATCCCCCTGCCACACCAGGATCAATCACCTAGACCAAGTCACACAGGAACACATCCATACTGTTTTCTAGACATTCTAAGCACCTACAAACCCTGGCTAAGCAGATTACGAAGAGTTTACCTTTCATTGAGGAAAGCTGACCCGATAGGGAGGTCTAATAAAAATGAGGGCAAGGTAGCTGAAGAAAGGAAAAAAGTAAGAAAGAGGGACACAGAGGAAGAGTAGAGAGAGAAGTACATTACAAGTTAACCACGCTGTCGTAGATTAATGCTTGGGTTTTCTTTAACGTATTAGCTCTCGCATTTTACAATTTCTGATCGTTTTGTTGCCAGTTGTGGATTATATAACTAAATACTTTAATTTTACTTCACCTGACTTAAACGATTTTGAGGTATCTGTGTAATACCAAGGCCTGTCTCATCCAATGGCACAGAGAAAGAAAAGATTGGATTACTGGGGAATCTTCATCTCAGCCAAGCACATTCTTCAAAACAGCCAAAAAAGCACCTAGAGCATTTGCCAACCGTCTACTTAAAAAGGTGTTGTATGTTATGGAACTGATACCACAACATCCAAACTTAAAAAAGGACTTTTCATGGTTTGTGGTAAATGGACAAACTCTCTTGGAATGTGTGAGTGTCTCTCAAATCACATGAGCCCACAGATGCTGAAGTATAGAGAAGGTACACACTGAGGTCTATTGCTGCATCTATACATAGCAACCAGAAGGTTACCTACAGCAGAAGGACACAGTGACAGAACAGCTGAGCAAGGAGTTGGAGAGCTGGAGAGGTGCCTGGCTGCACGTTGCAACAACCCATACCCTTTGGGTGAACACCAGCAGGGGCTGAACAAATTCTAGACCCAGAGAGACCTCTGGGTGTGGAGTGCTCTGCCTTATGCTGAGGTGTCCATTTCTGCTGAGGCAAAGATCACAGCAGGCATTCTTAAACTTCAGGTAAGAAGAGAGCCAAGAAGTACATTGCTTCTTGGCAGATGAAGGACTCCCACTTACGGATCTGGAGCAAATGAATGGCCTTTCTTATCTACAGATATTACTGTTTGCATCAGTTATCACCAACAGCCTGTAAAACAGGCTCCCAAGGGCCCGTGAGCTTAACCAGGACAAACTGAAGTTGAGACACACTTCTCAGCAGCTCTTTGATGCTTTTCTCCACGTACGTAGAGGCTGATTGCAGAGTTCTGTGTTCTGGGACAATTTTTGCCTAGACCATTGCAAAATCCGTGATAAATTCTCAATGGGTGGGAGGCTCTCCTTGTTGTGAAGGTAGAGAAGAAGCCCTATTGCTGAAGACCTGAGGCATGAATCACTTTCTCTGCTTAGCAAAAGACTGTCATTAAGACGGTAGTGAAGGCCATCTGCTGTGGCTCATATCAGTGCTGGACCATATCAACCAGACCAGGCCCATGTGGTTCTGCGACAGAGCATCTTTGACAACTCCTGACTAGTGCAAACCATTCTTCACCTGGTCTGACATTTGTCTTCACTCCTCTGACAAGGACAAAGCATTTGACACAGGGTATCAGAGAAATTCTATAGGGATTTCTATATAATGGTGTCACTCCGTGGAGAAGAAATTTTACGAGGAGAGATTGAGAGAGTTGGGGCTGTTTCGTTTGAGGAAGAGGGAGGCTAACGGGAGACCTCATTGCTCTCTGCAACTATCTGAAAGGTCTTTGTAGAGAGGTTGGTGCTTGTCTCTCCTCACCACTAATAAGCAACAGAACCAGAAGGAAGGGCTTCAAGCTTCAACAGGGTAAGTTTAGACTAGACATCAGGAAACAGTTCTTCATGGAGAGAGTTGTCAGGCACTGGAATGGGCTGCCCAGAGTGGTGGTTGAGTCACTATCCCTGAATGAGTTTAAAAGACACTTAGATGTGGTGCTGGGTGGTTTAGGGGTGAACTTGTAGAGTAGGGTTGATGGTTGGACTCTATGATCCCAAGGGTCTTTTCTAACCTGAATGATTCTGTGATCTTGCCACAGAAGAAATTCAGACTTGATAGTCTGCAATTGCAGGATCCTTTCTGAAGCCTTATTTGAGTGCAAATCTTCCAGGTCCCTGACTCAGTGCCTGCTTGTAGGTTATGAATAGTAGGTAGCTGGTGTTTGGTCAGCAGCACTTCGGTTTCACATTGGAGTTCCTTCACAGCTCTGGGGTGAATGGCTGCTAATCCTATGACTTTCTGACATCTTGCTTACTCTATGCAGTCCAATACTCCCTGTATACTTAGCTCAAAGTGATAGAACTCCCCTGACCAATCCAAAAATGCAGAGGATGTTGGAAACCCTCCAGTATTTTCAATGGCAAAAATAAACCCCAAACCTACCAGAAGAAAAAAATGACCAAAAAAACCCCCCATCTTTGGCTGCTGTGTCCTTGTCCTCAAATGCCTCTTTAACACCTTTGTCATCAAGTGGTCCAGCTGCCTCATGAGCTGGCTTTCAGCTTCCAAGCATCATTTACACACTCACTGAAGTCTCCTCTAATTTTATTTGTACATATGACATGCCATGATTTTACTCCTGTCATGTGGACATTCTGAAGTCAGAACTTTCTGTACATTAGCCTCCAGTTTTCTGTTTAGCTACACAAGGTTTTCACTGGGTCATCACGTTCCCTTCCTCTGAGCAGTTTACCTGGGCTTCTAATACAGTATGTTCAAACAACCTCAGAGCTGCTTTCAGGCTCCTTGCTTCTTGGAGTAATCATTTTGAGGCATTTTTGCTAATTGTCTCATTTTTATCTAATTCCCTTTCCTGAAACTGGATCTCTGGATGCAGGATTTATTTGCCTTGTTCTCTCCCACCGCAATATAAAGCCTCATTTTATTCCAATTGCTGTTGCAGAGTACTCTTCAGCTAATGCCAATAATCTGAATGAGGTCCTGTGCACTACTCAGAAGCAAAGCCCAAATGGCAGCTTCTCATGAAAGCAATAAAGTTATTTGCTGTAGGAAACAGTCTATCTCTGCTGCTTATCCTGGGGCAGCAATAACACAGTCTGTGTATGTACAGTGAAAATCTGATGCTTAACTTTGCAACATGACCCAAGCACTATCATGTTCCAGATCTAAGAGCCCAGAGTATCACCCTACTACTATTTGTTTATTATTATTACAGCATGGGATTCCATAATTCCATACAGAATTCCATGCTGCTTCTCTTTTTGCTCAGCATTTACACTGTTAAATACTGCGTTTTCTTTCACTTGCAGTGTCCTCACCTGTACATGTTACCCCATCATCCTTCAGATCAGGTAGCCTGGCAACACTGCTGATTCTACTAATTATCTTTTCACCAGGTCCCTGAGACACCTGTTCTAACAGGGTTGCACTTTATTGCCAAACATTATGGTTTCCCCACCTTACTTTTTAGACCTCTAGCATTGGGGTGGAAGTCAGCATTTGCTAGTTCTGCCCCCAGTTTAGCTTTGCCATGCTAGCCAGCTCCCGCTGCAGGTAAACTAACTTCCCTTCCCTATTTCTGTTTAGTTCCCTTCTGGCCTTTCAGAGCTGCGCTGAATATCATCCAGGTTACCCTGCCAAGCTGAATCAATCTGAACAAGGTATTTCTCCACACTTCTCAACATTTTCCCAGATCCTAGTTTAAATAATCCTGTATGACCTTCTTAATTCTCAGAGCTAGCAATCTGCCTCCACCTTGATTAAAATAAAGCCTGTATTTTCTTAAAGTATTCCTTGTGTCTCTAGAGGTTTCCCAGTTCCTAAGGTACAGAAATACCTGTCCTCACTACAGCATAGCTTCATCTGTACAAACATCACTCGTACACTGCCCCAAGTCACTGGTACCAGCTCAAATCGTGACTCCTAGATCCTCTCATGTGTCTTCATGTTTCTCACTATCACCTGCTTCTGTTGACAACACCCTTTGTGAAAGAGCCAGCACACCGATTAGAGGAATGGTCTCATCTGAGACATCCTACCTTTCATTTTCAGATTGGCCTCCTCTTCACAAGACTTCTCTTCAGGACTACAAAGCTGTTACAGTGTCCAGTTCTGGGCCCTTCAGTTCAAGAGGGATGTGGAGCTGCTGGAGTGAGTCCAGCGTAGAGCAACAAGGATGATGAAGGAAGTGGAGCATCTCCCTTATGAGGAGAGGCTGAGGGAGCTGGGTCTCTTCAGCTTGGGGAAGAGGAGACTGAGGGGTGACCTCATTAATGTCTAT
>JAOXOE010029252.1:0-14746 GCA_028565055.1 Phoeniculus purpureus
GGAAGTTCTTCAGCGTGAGAGTGGTGAGAGCCTGGAATGGGTTGTCCAGGGAGGTGGTTGAGGCCCCATCCCTGGAGTTGTTTAAGGCCAGGCTGGATGAGGCTCTGGCCAGCCTGGTCTAGGGTGGGGTGTCCCTGCCCATGATGGGGGGGTTGGAACTGGATGATCCTGTGGTCCCTTCCAACCCAGAGTGGTTCTGATTGTATAACTTCTCCAGTGAAGTGATCCTGCTGTGGCAGGTGGATTGGACTAGATGATCCAATCCCTAATGATTCCATGATTCTATGATTCTAAGTTTCTGTCTTCCTGGGTTTCAGTGTGTAATTAACATATGTGATAGAAATCTAGGTCTTTAGTAAAGAGAAATGTACAGAGAGTCTTGTGCCTGACTTAATTAGCTTTATTACTTTATCCCCTCGTGTTTTCCTGAATACTAATGTTGTGTTCTGCTGCTGGCAGAATTTTTACATGGATTTGCATTTTACATTACATTAAAAAAATAAGGATTCAGACATTGAAATTGGTACTAAAAGTGTGTCTTTTTATGGGGAAAGGAAGTGTTGTCATTGTAACTACTCCACACCAGCAATCAGTCTACCCATGGAAAATTCAGTCAGCTAAGACACAGCTTTTTGGTATTTTGTTACATTACAAAATATTGAAATGTTTTGGAAGGATGCATTAATTGTTTGCAATATAAGAGCAAAGACAGATGTTGAAGTGAAAAAGTTCATTGAAAGTTGTTAAATAACTAAGTTGGGTGTTCTTTTTGATTTTGTGCTGGAAATAACAGATCTTTGTCTCATTGTAAAGTAGATTGATACAATATGAATTGACTTAAAATTGTGGAATGGAAATAGCACCTGTAATACAAAATGGATTAGAATTATATATTAAGCCTATTATAGTAGAACTTCATACCAGGAAATTTATGTGTATGTAGTAGTGAAACTAAACATTTGCTTTTTGTCAAATAAAAAATCTTGATTTTTACTTGATTTTTACATTTACTCTTAAGGATAGACAGTCTTCACTTAAGGATACATGAAGACGTAATTTCTAGAGCTGGATGGAATCTTTCCAAGTTTTTATTGTCAAAAATGCAAATTTGAAAATATTTTATAAATCTGTGACATATCCTGAATTGTTTTTATTTTGAACAGAGGACACAACATTAAAGCTGAAATAGAAATTTAATACACTTTGTTTTGACATCTTTGAGTTATTTGGTGTAAAATAATTTGATTTAAAAATTCATTCTATTGTGCTTTAAGACAGAACCTAAAATTCATTTATTAAAATTAAAATATTTTTATGAGCTGGATTTACTTAAACCTTTGTGTTTCCAAAGTGTTTTAAATTAGTATTTGTATTTTAACTGCTTATTTGTGCTTGCAAATATTACATTTAAAAATAAAAATTGTAATGTCACCATAAGTAAACTTGGCATTCTTGAATGAAGTGCGATATATAACAAGAAATAGAAAGTATTCACTTAATCAGAAGTTTATTCTTCATTCTTTTCTTTCTCAGTAAGAAATTGGTTCTGACTAAAGACATGCTGTACTACTTTTCTACTACATTTAGATCCTAAGTAATCTTAGAGGGATTTTTACAATATTTGTCCTTAGTTCACTTTCTGGTCTAAATATTCAAAGCATACTGCCAAATATTTTGAGAACTCTTTGTTCTATACTGATCTATACATTGCATGCAAGTGTATTTTCCTCATTACTGTGTTCAAATTTTTTGATACTCAGAAATTGAGAAAGGAGGTTGTGGAGACCCTGGAATTCCATCATACGGAAAAAGGACTGGCAGCCGTTTTCTACATGGAGACACTCTTACCTTTGAATGTCAAGCAGCTTTTGAACTGGTGGGAGAGAGAACGATTACATGTCAACAAAACAACCAGTGGTCTGGCAATAAACCCAGCTGTGTTTGTAAGATTATTTCTTCTTCTGTATTATTTTTCTGAATTCAGTCTCTTGCTTTTTTCAGCATTTGTGGCTAGCCAGCAGGAAATCTTTTCACAAGATCTTGAAGACTTTTTCAGTCCCAAGAGGTTTCTTTACCTGGCTCAATAGTAACTAATTTATTGGGAACAACATGTATGCTTGTTTTAGAATGTTTTTTCCCCTTCTTACTTTTAATTCAATGATTTAATGCCCTTAATAGGAATGTGTATTGAATTAGACTCTGAATTTGTAGTTCCTAATAGTTTATCAGAGTTCAAAAGGGCTCTGTGGCACATACACGTTGATTCTAGCAATGCAAGCTAATCTGCAGGTCCATATAAGTAAAGATTGGATTATTCTGATATCCTAATAAAACATGAAAATTAATGTAATGACTCAGAATATGGAATAAGGATAGACAATATTATTAGAGGTAAGTTTTGTTTTCAAAGATAAAAAATGTTTCTTTGTAGCAAGCTTGTAGGTGGATTTAAATAGAGAGGTTTGGGGTTTTTTTTATTTAACTATTTTCTTCTTCCACGGCAGAATAAATCTTTCTGATACACAGGTATATTAGAGCACTTCTGTTCTGTGGACTACATTGTCTTTTACTATAAACTTACAATTCAGTAATGAATTTTCAAAGCTACTTTATCCAATGTCTAATTCTGCTTGGGCATATGTGCATTTCACAGATATGTTGGTACAGGGCTTACCAAGCTGAGTAAACTTACTCTGGACTGCAAGAAGTCTCTATGTGTCCATGCAGTGCTGAAATGTGTCTTAAGTAAGAAAGGTGTAGGCAAGAAGACAGTACAGCCGCAATTGCCTTTGAAGACTGAAGTTACATTGCTTGCATTGCATTGCATTGGGTTGTTACAGAATGCTTTGTTGTGCTCCACAGATGGCAAGTAATAAGTGACAGGACAAGAGGAAGTGGCCCAAAGTTGCACCAGCAGACACTTAGGTCAAGCATTAGGAAAAGCTTCTTTCTTGAAAGGATCATCAGTCATTAAAAGTCTAAAACCTGCCTAGACATGTTCCTGTGCAACTGGATCTAGGTGATCCTGCTGTGGTGAGGGGATTAGACTAGATGGTCTTTCAAGGTTCCTTCCAGTCCTTAATGTTTTGTGATTCTGTGACAACAAGCTGCTCAGGGAGGTGATTGAATTAGCATCCCTAGATGTGTTAAAAAGTCATGTAGACCGGGAGCTTAGGGTTATTGTTTTGTGAAGGGCTTGGGACAGTTTGGCTACTGGTTGGACGTAATCTAACCTAAATAACCATTATTCTGTAAATCATGCACACACTGGACATGTGTTCACATGCCCTGTGAAAAATAATGGAACCTGAACTTACAACATCTATTTAAAAAAACTGAATTCAGTTTAACACATTTGAAGAACAGAGTAATGGTCATCCTTTGTGCTAATGTGCACTGAGCCTTCCTCTTTCTGAATGTGCTGAACTTCTTACGGAAACACCAGCCACAAACTCATGACTCTGAAATCAGTTAGAAATTGTGAGAATAAAAATTGGCCCAAAAGAGTGAAAAAGGAGGAGAGCTTTGCATAATTTTTCTTTAATTACCACGTGCTATCAAAGGGGTAAAATAAGGTTGTACTATGTTCAAACTTCACAGTAGTACACAATCTCAAGAGATTTGATTGAGACACATCTAAATGTCTAGTGTTATTTGCATCAGCGTGAACTTTATGTGCTACAGACAAGATTAGCCCTTGTGCTTGGTTTTGTGACTTGCTAAGTACAGTTTCACACATACTCCTTTTGGGAAAAAATCACATTTCAATTTAGCCATTACATTTTCAACGTTTCCAAATTCTGACACACCAGACATCATTTTTACTTTCTTTGGCATTCCTTTCGTGCTTCTAAATAACATCTTGCAGTCCCTGTTGCAGTCACTGAACCTCATGGGACAACGTTAAATTACAGAAATGTTCTGACAGTCTTCAACATTTCCAGATTGTGTTTGCAGTGGTTTTGACATCTAGGCTTCCAAAGCTATTTCTCACAGGAATAAAAAAAATATTGAGACTAACATTTATAATGTTTATGGATGCACAGTGTTTTGAGAAACTTTTTTTGTTTTCCTTAGTCTCATGTTTCTTCAACTTCACCACGCCATCTGGAATTATTCTTTCTCCAAATTATCCCGAGGAATATGGGAACAATATGAACTGTGTTTGGTTAATCATCTCAGAGCCGGGAAGCAGAATCCATCTGATTTTCAATGACTTTGATGTAGAACCTCAATTTGACTACCTTACAGTGAAAGATGATGGAATTTCAGATTTACCACCTCTTGGCACATTTTCTGGAAATGAGGTCCCTTCTCAGCTGGCTAGCAGTGGGCACATAGTAAGACTTGAATTTCAATCAGATCACTCTACCACTGGAAGAGGATTTAATATCACTTACACAAGTAAGAAACTTTTATTTTATGTCTGTTCTTAAAATCAAGCTATTATTCCAGAGGTCTTATTACAATCAGATATGTCTTCCAGTAACACGGCAACCTTCAAAATAATGAAAAATAGATTATTTTTATTTATAAAACAGAAGTAAGTTTTAACACTTGTGTAACTGCACTGCTTTCAGCTGGCCTCCTGATATTCATTAGCTTACCCGAATCTTTATTATTTGTTTCCTTTAATTCTGGTAGCGCAGGAATTCCCTTCATTACTTAAGGATCTTTTTGGCCCACAATGCATAAATGCAGAGCATGTAAAAGCCCAGCTCATTCCAATGTGAATGATTTAATAACCTTCTCAATGGAACCAGCAGGAATAAATTGTCAAAAGTTTTTAAGGTTAGATGCTAAATCTAGAGATGCTCGTGGGAAAAAACATAGAAGTGTAAAAAGCAGCTACAATAGCATTGCAAATAAGTAATTCTGGGATCGTGTTTTGCTTCTGCATTCTGTTTTCCAGTTATATCATGTGGTGACTAAGGATACAGACCACTAAGAATATTTCCCTCTGTGGTTTTTTTCAATTTTCTGAGAACATCACTGAACTCATGACAGAGTCATTTGTCTAAGAGTGCACTAATTCAAGAATAAGTTTTCTCTGCAGCTACTGTTTCTTTCAGAATTTTAAGAAGATAATATTTTTGAGAATCCAATTCTCAAATGTACAAAATTTAGTTGCAACTGGTCAACAAGTCCAAAACACGTTAAATATGGACTTGGCTGTTATAGACATTGAATATTCTCAACTGAAAACTCCAGTAGTGTCATTGTCATGCAGCAAATGGCTATCTATGACAATTACAATAACTGCCCTAGAAGTTTTATTAGTCATTGAAACACATTACTTATGTGGAGATTATCTTTATAGTTAAACTTATCTTCTAAGGTTGTAGATGTTTATTGACAATAAAATTGTCGTGTCATGTGCTGTTCCTATCTCATGTCAATTAAGACAATCAGTGTTTGTTCAGGGCCAAGCTATTTCCTTGCATTATTTAAAAGATGCTCCACATGAACTCAAAAGTAAGGAATTGCGACCCTTTTTAAGTCTAAGATGCCTACATTTTTCCTTTGTTTTCTGAGAAAAGGATAATTATTTTCCTTTGAAAAGTGTCAGACAGAGAAAAGGGTATCTTCACCTTAACTAAGACTATGGGGACTAAAAGATTATCCAGAAACTCTAATACATGAATTGCAGGTCTGAGATTGTTAAGTTCCCTTTATTCATTTGCTGTCCTGCTGATCTAAAGACAAACTGTAACAAGAACAATCTTTATTTCTATTTGAAGTCAGAAATAAAATACTCTTGGCTCAAACTCATGGAGAATCCTGGTAACATAGGCATTATGTAAAAGAGCTTTTCACTGCACTTATTAACGGTACCAGAGCTTGATGCCTGCCTTATGTGCTAGAATCACCAAAGAGCGCACAGGCTTTCATAGTGGGAAACTAAGGTGACAAAAGGGAGTGCCCTTGATGGTGTACTCAATTTCCTTTCCAGGTCATTGATAAAGATATTAAGCAGCACTGGCTCCATAATACGGAGTCCTGAGGAACACCACTTGTGACTTTTAACACATATGCATTTGTAAATACCTTTCCACTCCAATCCATGATCCTGCCCTGTCATGATTTACATAAATATCTTTTTCCCTCGCAGGATATATATAAGTTACAAGCACTTACACCTTTTCCTTGAAGTGGGTTCTCTTACTTGCACTTGCTTGCCTGAAAGGCACAGAGGTCTCCTAGCTTTGCATGCACTCACAATGCTTCTTTCTACAACTCACTGGTTCACATATTGGTAAGAACAGCCCCGAAGAGATGACACAGAAACATAGGAGGGGTGGATTGCACCCTGTGTTGCCATCTGACCAGATGGAGGCAGACTGCTCTAAGCATCTCACGGTAAGGTTGCTCTGTCTGGTATAGGCAGTGGCCATAGTCTGTTAGCAGTGAACTGAATTTGCGTCAGATCACTTGCAGTGAGAAACCACAGCTTTCATTGTGTCAGAGGCAAACAGATGGACTTTTTTCCAGAGGGAATTTTTAACAAGTGTTCTTCTGTATCCATGGCACACGTAACTAGAAAGCCTGAAGGTTTGAACTATGTTGCATCTTCATGAATGTCATTGGATTTTAATGAATTTTTTTTTTGAGTAGTTCTCTATATTTTTAATTACATTGTAAACATGTTACTTATCCGAAGTTATTAACCTCTCTAAAAAGAAGGTTTTATGTAGGGCTGCTGGTGGTGGTGGTGTTAATACTGTTATTATTGCTATTATTTTATCAGCCTTTGGTCAGAACGAGTGCCATGATCCAGGCATTCCTATAAATGGGAGGCGTTTTGGAGACAGATTTCTTCTGGGAAGTTCCGTTTCCTTTCACTGTGATGATGGCTTTGTGAAGACTCAAGGTTCTGAATCCATAACGTGTACTATGCAAGATGGAAATGTAGTATGGAGCTCTACTGTCCCACGTTGTGAAGGTAAGGGCACAGTTTTTATTTTGCACTGTTAAGGGTTATGTGTAGGCCAGCCACTACATGAAGGATGCTCTATGTTTGTCCCTTCCTCCCAAAAGGGAAAGGAAGGGGAATACGGGAGAGAGATTTATGATTTGGAAAAGAAAGCTAAAGCAGCTTTTACAGTGGAAACAGTGGAAGTACTAGTACTAATAACATGTAATTTATACAAATATCTACAAAGCCAATACTAAACCCAAATGTCACTTACCTCACCATGACTACTGATGCTGTGGCCAGATCCTGAGTAAGTTTCAGACTGGCCTCAGCAGTAGATGGGAATTGAATTCAGGTGCTGGATTCTAGAAGTGTCTCAGGAATGTATGGGTTGTAATGGAAGTCAGAACAGACAGAGTCCTGCTCAGATGCCAGTCATTGAAGAAGAGACAGTGACCCCTGCAATCCCTCTGCTTTACACTTAATATGACATCTATGGAAGGGAATACCTTGTTGGTCAGCTTAGGTCCATCTTGTCCTCTCCACCCTGTCCTGTAGGTGTGGCCTTTAAATTACACCATCCTCTGTGACACACAGGATTTAGGTGTGGCCTTGGTTTTTAAGAGGAGCAAGTACAAGCAAAGCCTTTCTATATCCCAATCCTTGCTAGTAACTGAAAACATCAAATGTTATCACTTGAAGAAGCAGACACTGTCTGCAGAAATATACCATTAACTTCAGAAGTTAACTCAGTTAAGTCAGAAGAGACTGAGCTAAAAAGTAAAATCCCTGAGCAGAATTAATTATCTTCTAACTCAAACCAGGACATGCGTCCACAGTTTAAATAATTAAACTATTTAAATTTAGGTTACTTCTTATATTTCACACATAACTTCAGCTAAAGCACTCTTATTTGTCAATTTGTCTTAATGCATTTCCAGTAAAAGGAGAGAGCAAAAGCACAAACAAGACACCTTGCTTTTATAGTCTTGGAATAGATTAGCTATTTTAATATCTGGTTGCTCTTCTTTTCAAGGTCTGATTGTCACCATCATGAGTTGCTTGTGAATCACAGCTATTGCAACAATTTAGGGTGTAGCACACTGAAGAACATAATTATCTACCACACAGAAAACTGAAGTTACAAATTTAATTTTTTTTAAATTTGAACCTTAAATATTCTCAGAATGTAAACCTGAAATACTGTATGTATGTAACATATTAACCTGCAGTACCTTTTTTTCCTGAAAAATAGAGGGAAAATGAAATCTATGTTTAATATTCATTGTATTCTCCCCAAAATGCCAAATGTGTTTGCTTAGTCTCACCTATGTGAAGGTCTGCTCCGTTTTGGGGTGTGTGTGTATTAGATCTGCACCAAAGTCTTGCTTCTCCAGACCGAGGCATCAGATCCGGGCTGGGCCGGGGCTCTCCCTTCTGTGCCGAGGTCTGCGCCAGGCTGCAGCTGTCTTTGCCCTGCAGGGGTTGTCCCTGCTGCTCCCTGCTGGTTGCAGGAGCAGAGTGGACCCGAACCAGTGAGCTGCCTCTGTCCCAGGGCAGGGAACCTCAAAGCCGTCTTCCCCCCAACCCCCCGGGGGTTATCCCCCGTGCTGGGCTGGAAGCCCTCTGCAAAAAAGAGACAGGACTGCCCAACAACCCATAACCCAACACAGGACCGAGGTCACTGTCCCCTTTTATCTGCTCACCTAGCAACACCCCTTAAGGGCAGGTACTTGGGACAGTGTCACCTCCCCCCAGGACAGGTCACTGGGGGGAAGGGGGGGTCGTCTCAAAGCAACAGAACGTTTTCTTTTTTTCTTTTAATTGAAGGACGCATAGTTCTTTAAAGTTACATGCAGGATGTGCTCCTTTCTGATGTGGATTCTATTTGTAGCTGATAAATGAAAGTTTCTGATTTTGATTACGTCATGGACCAAACAATCTTGCTAGTTAGCTTACCTCTAGTTTTCTGAGATTTCTGGGCAACTGTTATTGGTTGTTCAGGTGAGAATAAAGTCTATGCTGATTGTTCTTGTTTTTAATAGACTAAATTTAATTTGAAATACGCAGCAATAGATTTTTTAATTCATTAAATATACACATGTAAATGCCATTTTCCTGGTCATTTTGCACCAGACAAGTTCAGAGAGAGTTCAGTCTGTTTCTCGTTTTATGAGTTGTTTTATTCACCACTGTCTTCTATCTGGAAAAAGTGAATGAAATCAGCGTCTCCAATTTATTACGTTTTTACAAAACTTTGAATCAAAACTAGTAATATTTGCTACTCTAGATCAAAGAAGAAAAGTCTCAGGAGGCATCTTATCAGTATGTATTAAAACCTTATAAGACAGTGTAAAGATCATGGAACCAGACTATTTTCAATTGTGTCCAGTGATAGACAAGGAAATGGATGTAAACTAAAGTGCAAGAAATTATGTTTAAACATAAGAAAAATAATCTGCCGTGAGTGATCAACCACTGGAACAGATTGGCCGGAGAGATTGTGGAGTGTCTGCCATAGGAGGAAAGGCATAATTCTGACTGGATGTGGTTTCACTGAATTGGATGATTACTCAAAAGTGTATTGAATGGTATTGCAAACTTAAATAACAAAAAAATTACTTGTAATGATTTTAGATTTCCATATAAATGTGGAATCATAATAAGAACTCAAAAATGATAACACATTGTTTTTTAATTAGATTCTGTGCTTCTCAACAGAAAGAAGGCTGGCAGAATCTAGTGCTGTACTCTGTGTAAGAAGATACGTATAGAGTAATGAACTGCGATAAAATACATTGTAGGACTATAATGTTCAAGAAAATAAAGTGCTCATAAAGTAGGAAATATGGTTGTGCTAGATATTAATCTTTTTTCCTGACCTTTTTAATTAAAATTTTGTAAGTTTTGTAAATATATAATATTCTACAGAAACAATGTGTATGATACAAGTATCCATTTCTCTTTCAGCACCATGTGGTGGACACTTGACAGCATCAAGTGGTATTATCTTACCACCAGGCTGGCCAGGATATTATAAGGATTCACTTAATTGTGAATGGGTGATTGAAGCAAGACCAGGACATTCCATTAAGATCACTTTTGACAGGTGAGAGCCATAAAATCAAACAATTAGTGTATGAGTACAAATCATTTTTGTTAACATTGGAGAAGATAAAAATATCAAGAACACGAACAGGAAAAAAAATGGCAATGCAACTCTCACAGTACTATTCCCCAAGCAGAAAATTCAAGTTTAAAACTGTTTTTACATTTTCCTTTTTTTTTTTAAAATAATTTGCCTTAGATGTCCACCTTCTAGCACACAAGTAGGGGTACTTTTGGACTTGTGATTACTTTTTTATCCAAGTGCAATTATATAATCTCTGTGATACTGACCAGGTTTCACTGTAAGTGCATGATTTTCCTGGGGGTACAAAAAAAAGATTTCTGAGAAAGTTCTGAGCATTACGTGTTGGATACCACTATTATTTTTTTTTCCATTTGAGCTTTTTTCTGATGGAACAAACATTACGTGCCTAGACAAGTCCTGAAAGGTACAGGTCAGACAAAGAGTAAGGCCAGGGTCCTGAATTGTTGAAAAGTAAATTCCCAACTTGGAAGTGATTTAGTTATTAGGACCTCATTAGAAACAGCCCTCAGGCACAAACAAGCACAACAGAGCTGGATCTCTGGCAGATCTTTAAGGATGTTTTCTGTAGCACAACATTTCAACAACAGGTCTCAACCTCCTAGTGTAAAAAATAAGTCAAAAAGGGAAGATATTGATACGCCTGGGTCAAGGCCTGCAGGTCATACTAAAGGGCAAGAAGAAACTGCACAGGTATCCTGGGGAGAATATAGGGTTTTAAAACCCTCTGTGAAAGTTTAGGGAATGTCCTAGTACCTCTTACTAACATAAGTATGTCAGTAATTTTTGAAGAAGAGAACCCAGAAATAACAGCTGTTAACTAATTTCACTAAGTACACAGAACTTTCAATAGGAATTTGTCTTGATTCATAAATTCAGTGACCATGCGGAAAAAACACTGCAACAGAAAAAAGCCAACTGTATAATGCAGACAAGTGAGCTAGAAATAAGTTTCTAAGTTTGATATGTACAAAAACCTACTGGGAATAAAGACTGCTTAAAGAGTTTAGATTCGTCTAGGAATCATTTTTCAGTTTTCTGGCTGTTGTCATACCACCCTGCTTAAGAAAACTGCAACTGCTGGCTGAGAGAACTTTCTTGATAAGAGTTTCCTCCACAAACATAACTGTCAAAAGCATTGAACTATTGAATTACTGATTTTGAGTTCATTCATTAGAACTACATATAAAGTTAAGATCAGCCTAGCAGTACGTTTTTCTCCTTTCACTGCAGGGTGAATCAATGTATAATCTCTGAAATGATAGAAAACTACTGAAGAACTGTCAAGTACTCTGACTGTTTATTTTGGTAAATTAAACAGAACAAGTGAACCTTCCCAGGCACAGGATTTCATGTGTTTGTGCACTTAAACTGTTGTGAAATAGTCTCTAACATACTTGAGCTTGCCAAATAGCGTTCTCCAAATAATTATTGAGCATGGACAGGAGTTACCGTGGGCAAACAAACACTCAGGAAATTTGAACAGCATCTCCCTCTTAAAAAGGTTAAAGGTTGTACTTTATGTACTTTCCATGCTGGTTGGCTTCACTGACAGAAACTGATCCTGCTGTTCTTTAATGTATTACCAAGCCTGCAAGCCCTGTTACCCACTGTCAGAGCAGATAGTAATGAAAGAACTCATCTGGATTGTCGCCAACATACCCAAATAGAATAGGTAGCTTAGTCAAAAGCATTCTAATTCTAGAGACTTCTCTGTGTGAAGAGAAAAGAAAGGTATGAGGAGTCTAAATTAGTTTACAAGAAGTTGTCATCTCTGATTGTTTAGCAAATAAATACTTTCTGATTTCCAAATGTGCTTGTTTTCAGAGAATCATGAACAAAAAAAAAGAGCAATAGATATGATTAAATACTTCCTAAATCTGAACTTGCTGCTACTGTGTCTCAAGACGATTTTACCTGACCAACACTGGTTGTTTTGCAAGATATGTTCTGGCTGGGAAACTTGATCATTCTGTCATCTTTGCCTAGGAATGTTCCATATATTCCCCCTTTTACAAACGTTTAATAATTTGCACTTCTCTTTAATTACAAGAACAAAGTTTCTAATCTTCAGACCCACTAAACGTGTGTCTCATATTGGCAAGAGAGCCTAAGGACATTCACTTTGAAAAAAATTCTTTTATTGCATAGGGACACACACAGTTTGTGGCTCTCAGGAGCTGAATTAATAAGCCCTATGGGAAAAGAGACGACTTCAGAACGCATGCATTTCTGAAAGACTAGCATCTTATGAAAATAAGGATAGTGAGTTTGAAGGCAAATATATTTAGATCAGTGCGGGTGTCTGTGTAGTAACACATACTTTGTTGATGGGAAAAGTGGTGTCTGTAAGGTGTAGTTGCTGCAGCTAGCAACAGTATCGATACAACCACAAACTGTCTTGCAAATAATCCGATGTGAAAAGTGCCAGTCAAAGTATCATCTACAGAAAGAACAGATTTGAGCTGTTTGATTTAAGAACGACTAGTAGTGTATGACTGTACGCATAGAAATCCTTTATGAACTGGAGAAATGTGATGTGGTTTAGTGACTGACAAAGACATTCACCCTCCTTTTTGATTTTGAAGTCCTTTGATCTTGAAAATCAACTTTTTAACTACTTAGATTTAGTAATTTTGTACTGCTTTACTTCATAGGAGAAAAATAGTTATTTGAAAATAAAGTAGCACTACTATATTAGAAAAAGGATTTTTGGAAAAAAAATTAAGAGTCAACTATGTTAACCTGCTTCTGCCAAACAGCAAATATCTATTAATGAAATTATTGAGATGAAATAATGAAATATTATTGAAGTTTAGCCTGTGGGCAAGAAACTCCTTGGATTTTCCTAATGCAGTTTTCTTTAAGAGAATTAGCATTTTTGTACCCAGATTCCCCACTAAATGGCCTTCTGAACCTTAATCATATGGTTAATCCAAAGTACATCCTCTGTGAATTTCATATGACACCAGACACAACAAAGCAAGGAAAGAGGTGCATAAAACCTTAATTAATTTTTATCCTCAGTAATACATCAATGAATCCATAGAGATGCAATTTTTTATGTGTGAGTTGCATTTCTAACAGTTCAAAAAGTAACAGCATTCCTCTACATACCATCTGACTTGCACGTTCCTTTTCAGATTTCAGACTGAAGTTAATTATGATACGTTGGAAGTCAGAGATGGGCCAGCTAGCTCATCACCACTAATTGGAGAATACCATGGAACACAAGCACCCCAGTTCCTTATCAGTACTGGAAACTACATGTATCTGCTGTTTACTACTGACAATAGTCGTTCCAGTGTTGGTTTTATGATTCACTATGAGAGTAAGTCTGAGTTTTCTCTGATAGTTTTTTATTTAATTCTGGAAATAGCATTCAATTTGAAAATGAGCAACTGAATGTGAACAAATAGTCTTCAGTAATTATATTTGTGTAAGAACAAATTGTGTTTAGCATGTACTGACAGATAATTCTGAAACTATTAATTCATTTGGGAATTTTTTTCTTTGTGTGATCTTGTTTGCTATTCAGAATACTTACGTAACTAAGTGGAAAGTAATTTTAAAATATTCCTGTATGTGTAAATGTATATTGTCCTTTTTTGGGGTTGTTTAGTTCTTTGGCACACACCCCCCCATTCTCCGTTTGGTCAAGCAGGGCTTCCCCTTGGTGAAGCCATGCTGATTGTCCCTAATGACCCACTTGTCCTTGATGAGCCTGGAGACAGCATCAAGGATAAATTGTTCCATCCGGTGTACAGTTACCTGGGTCTTCCTTCTTACCCTTTTTGAAGATTGGAGTGACATTTGCTATCCTCCAGTCGCTAGGCATCTCTCCTGATCCCCGTGACTTGGCAAAGATGATGGAGAGTGGCTTAGCAATGACTTCTGCTGTCTCCCTTAACATGAACAGGTGCATCCCATCAGGGCCCATGGATTTTATGTACATCCAGTCTGCTCCACTGATTTCTAACCCAGTCCTCATCAACCAAGACAGGCTCCTCTCTTGCCTCAACTTCCTCTGGAGCCTCAGCAGTCTGGGGCTTGATATCAGGACAGCCCTCAGAACTACTTACAGAGGCAAAGAAGGTGTTGAGTATCTCTTTTTTCTCTGTATCCTCTGTATTCAGGACGCCCACCTCATTCAGCAGGAAGCCTACATTGCCTCTAGATTTAATTTTACCTGCAATATATTTGAAGCAGCCTTTTCTGTTGCCCTGGATCTCTCTTGCAAGGCTTAATTCCAAGGAGACCTTGACTTTCCTAGTTGTGTCCCTACATTCTCTCACCACAGTCTTATAATCATCCCAAGTGGCCATCCCTTCCTTCCATGACCTGTAGACTTTTTTCTTCTTCTTCTTCATTTTGCCCAGTAGCTCCCTAATTAACCACACAGGTCTTCTGGTTTCCTTCTTTGACTTCCTTCCTGTTGGAATGCTCAACTACTGTGTTCAGTTTTGGTCACCACAGTACAAGAAGGACATTGAGGTGCCAGAGCGAGTCCAGAGAAGGGCAACCAAGCTGGTGAAGGGGCTGGAAGACATGCCCTATGAGGAGAGGCTGATGGAGCTGGGGCTGTTTAGTCTGGAAAAGAGGAGACTGAGAGGAGACCTTATTGCCCTCTACAACTACCTGAAAGGAGGTTGTAGCAAGGCTGGTGTTGGTCTCTTCTC
>JAOXOE010029253.1:0-14745 GCA_028565055.1 Phoeniculus purpureus
CACCCACCCTTCACATATTTATAGACATTAATGAGGTCACCCCTCAGTCTCCTCTTCTCCAAGCTAAAGAGACCCAAACAATACTGACTTCAGGGAGAATGCCCTTCCTAATAGAACCAACAGCTCACATAAGGAGAGCTTCCAGAGTCAAATCCAGAGTTAGTTTTGCTGAGAATTTTGTTTCCCAGATTAAAAACATATTTTCTGTAAACCTTAATAAAATCATTTGCATATGGAACACAAATAGTATTTTATTTATGTTCATGAAGATTTTTGTAGCAATGCTCATATGATCCAGGTTTCTGGAGTCCAAGCCTTGTGAAAGCAACTGCTCTTCTATGAAGATTCTATATTTATTTGAAATGCATGTGAAACTTGAAGTCATTCGTAATCTATACAGATTTGCAGCAATATTATATATGAATGTCATTTAAATTTCTGTGTAGTTGGCTACCCATTTCTAAAAGCCATAGAATAGTTTTTTAAGTCTTAATGACATTGATCTTATTACTCTTTTGTGGCCTCCTTCACTGCCATTTCTTATTTTAACAGAAATCAGAAGGTTGAATGGATAAACACTCAGACACTATACATTTTAACTGTTGGGATTCTGCTCTCTGATGAAGTAACTAACATGCTCTCTTGCAGTGCTATCCTTATCTTGGACTTAAAGCCAGTATCTAGCACTTACTAGCACCACCGTGAGTCCTGTGTCCAGTGTTGGTTCCCTCAATACAAGAGGGACATTGAAGGGCCGCCGGAGACGGGACAGTGGTGGCTACCAAGCTAGGAAAGGATTTGGAACAGGTGTCATGTAAGGAACAGCTGAGGGAGCTGGGCGTGTTTAGTGTTCTCGCTAGTGGCAGTGATAGGACAAGGAGAAATGGCCTGAAGCTGCACCAGGGGAGGTTCAGGCTGGGTATCAGGAGGAATTTCTTTTCTGAAAGGGTTGTTAGGCACTGGAACAGGCCTGCCCAGGAAGGGGGTTGAGTCCCCATCCCTGGAGGTGTTGAAGAGAAGGGTAGATGTGGCACTGGGGGACAGGGTTTAGTGGTGCTGATAGGGCTAGGAAAAGGTTGGACTGGATAATCTTGAAGGTCTTTTCCAGCTGAAACTGTTCTATGACTCTAAGAGCATCACCACCAAGCTTAGGACAATTGTGGCAGATGTTGGGACACCTTACAAGTGACATGAAATAGTTCCATGGCTGACACTATTACCAGTGCAAGAGCAGTGCGTGATGACACTTCCTACTGTTGCCTCCCTAAACACAAGATTGTTAAGCACAGGAGAGGCTATGGCACATAGCAGCAAGGAGATTTCCACGGGGCTGCAGGCAAAGAAAATGCTATGGGAGATGAGGCAGGGCTACCCTGCAAAAGCAGCCACATGCTGACTCTTCAAAATGGGAAATCTGAACAGTAAGCATTTATTATTTTCAGTTCCAGTGTATGAAATACCCGATGTCCATAGGCTGAAGGACTTACATTCATTACTGGAAAAGGAAGCCTCCACCATTTACTAAATCCTTCTTACAGGTTGCTGCCAGTCCACGCATTTTGCTCTCACAGTAAGTTCCTTCAGAAGAGGACAGAATGGCAAAAGACACAAGTGCAAGAGAAGGCAGACAAAACCAGACACTGCCTGCGATGGACATGGAAATTTAAATGTTTCCCAAACCCATCACTCTGCTGCTTTTTCAGGCATTTTTGTATGTACAGCCCTGGCCGTGACACAGCCCCAGTAACGATAACCTTAAGCTTGTGAGACCATTATCTTGGAATAAATATCCTTTCCCAGAGATGTGCATCGTCTGCTTTTGGCATTTTTATTCCTAGTATCTATGTACCACCAGCCTTTCCTGCCTGGAAAGCCAATATTCCTCATCCAAGTATGATGATAGATGTCTAAAACACAAGTTCCTTAATAATAACAATAATCTAGAATTATGGTATTTTAAACAAATGGCTCAGAAGCCCCCTGCACTAGCACCCTCCAGCCTCTGAACAAAATACATGCAAACTTAACAGTCAGCAATTCCAAATGAATCTGCTGTGCACACACGCACACAGTAAAACCGAATAAAGCATGGAAAGAGAATACAAAACTGTTGATTTAAAATTTTGTCTTTCTACGAGTTCAAATAAGAACAATGAATTGCAGCACTGAGCACAGATTTATTCACAAGTGTCATGTCAACTGTTATTTTCCTTAACCTCTGAAGAGGGAGGAGACAGTCTAGGTACACCAGGTGCTGTAGGCTTACTCTGCTCCAGCAGGGGCGGTTGGACTTAGGGGATCTTTCAAGGTCCCTTCCAACCCGTAACATTCTGTAATTCTGAGATTGTCAGGATTTGACACTGATCCACAGATAAACCAGGTGTAAACCAACACAATGGAAATGTCCAGCACAAATCAAAATAAAAATCTGATTAAAGAAGTGAGGACATTTTAAAAGAGTAAATATGATTTTCAAATTAAAACAATTTCAAGGAAACGTTTCTGCAATAATCACAAATATACCTGTGAGTTTAAAAGAAAAACAGTAACTTGTTGGAATGAGATTATATTCTTTCATAGCATCATTCAGATAGTGTTTTCTATCAATAATCAGACTTACCATATTGATTGGGTCAACTGGGCCAATGCTGTTAACATAGACATCTGTTTCAATTACCGTAGTTCTCACTAAACAAAACAGCAACCATAATAATTACATCTTTAATTAACTCTGTACCTCGTTAGCGTAATTTAATCTATTGACTAAAACAACAACAAATAAGCCACTTTTGTATTATGTTCAGCATAACTGAATCTCTGGTTTGTTCATTCTATTAAGGACCATGATTTAGCCCCTTTATTCTGTTAAAGATGTCAACAATTTTACTTCACCATGCAATCCCTACCTGTGCTTTGTGGACAGATGCAAGGTAGATAGCGATGGAACAGGAAGAAGAAAAAAGAGCAAAGACAAAAGGCTACCTTATGACACAAAATGTTTTTTATCAACAGAAACAAAATAGTTTGGAACAGACTGCTTGTACAACAAAACATGAGGTGTGGGAGCAGATGTGTTTATCAGCTGTAAGGAATCAATATGAAGAGCTTTCTGTTGAGTCTTCCTTCCCAGCACAGATTTCTTCAATTCATGCATAATTCAGGATTCCTAAAGTCCTTTCACCAGCTACATTAATACGCTGCTGCAAACACTACATTGAAAGCTCCTCAAGTGAAAGACTCTTAGAAGTTAAACATTCCCAAGATTTATTTCTCGGGGTGAAAAAAAAACCTCAAACTTTCTGAATGGCAAATGTTTTCAGTACCTTATAGTCTTATAGAAGAAAGGTGACACGCAAAGCATGTCTTGCCTCACTGCTCAAGTCACGCTGAATCCACTATTTTTTTCCCTCGTATCATGAAATATTCCGTTATCCTTAGCATTATGAAAACTTGTGTTTCAGAGAATCACAGAACATTAGGGACAGGAAGGGACATGAAAGATCATCTAGTCCAATCCTCCTGCCACAGAAGGATCACCTAGATCAAGTCACACAGGAACACGTCCAGGTGGGTTTTGAACGTCTCCTGAGACGGAGACTCCACAACCCCCCTGGGCAGCCTGTTCCAGGGCTTTGTCACCCTTACAGTAAAAAAGGTTTTTCCTTATTTTTACGTGGAACTTCCTGTGTTCCAGCTTACACCCGTTGCCCCTTGTCCTATCGCTGGATGAAAAATGAGCAGACCCTAGCTCCAGTTAACATTCAAAGACCACTTCTTTGAAGCACAACACAAGAGCGTTCCAACAGACAGGAAGTCAAGGAAGGGAGCCAGAAGACCTGCGTGGTTAAACAGGGAGCTGCTGGGCAAACTGAAGAGGAAGACGAAAGTCTATAGGTCATTGAAGGAGGGGATGGCCACTTGGGGTGATTATAAAGGTCTGGTGAGAGGATGCAGGGACGCAACTAGGAAAGCCAAGGCCTCCTTGGAATTAAACCTTGCAAGAGAGGTCAAGGGCAACAAAAAGGGCTTCTTCAAATACATTGCAGGTAAAACTAAACCTAGAGGCAATGTAGGCCCCCTGCTGAACGAGGTGAGTGCCCTGAAGACAGGGGATACAGAGAAAGCAGAGATACTGAATACCTTCTTTGCCTCTGTCAGTACTTCTGAGGGCTGTCGTGATTATCAAGCCCCAGACTACTGAGGCCCCAGAGGAAGTTGAGACAAGAGAGGAGATTGCCTTGGTTAATGAGGACTGGGTTAGGGATCAGTTGAGCAAACTGGATGTACATAAGTCCATGGGCCCAGATGGGATGCACCAGCACGCGCTAAGGGAGACAGCAGAAGTCATTGCCAGGCCACTCTCCGTCATCTTTTCTAAGTCCTGGGGATCAGGAGAGGTGCCTGGGGACTACAGGACAGCAAATGTCACTCCAATCTTCAAAAAGGGCAAGAAGGGTAAGGAGGACCCAGGTAACTATAGACTGGTCAGCCTCACCTCCATCCCAGGAAAGCTGATGGAACACTTTGTCCTAGAGGCTGTCTCCAGGCACATCAAAGACAGAAGGGTCATTACAGACAGTCAGCATGGCTTCAACAAGGGGAATTTATGCTAGACGAACCCGATAGCCTTTTCTGAGGGCATAACCAGGTGGCTAGATGATGATAGAGCAGTGGATGTGGTCTGTCTTGACTTCCGTAAGCCATTTGACAGTGTCTCCTACAGCATCCTCACAGCCAAACTGAGACAGTGTGGACTGGATGATTGGGTAGCAAGGTGGATGGTGAACTGGCTGCAGGATAGAAGCCAGAGAGCAGTTGTCAATGGGACAGACTCTAGTTGGAGGCCTGGATCTAGTGGAGTACCCCAAGGGTCAGCGCCAGGACCAGTCCTATTCAATCTATTCATTAATGACTTAGATGAGGGATTAGGGTACACTGTCAGCAAGTTTGCTGATGATACAAAGCTGGGTGGTGTCGCCCACACCCCAGCAGACTGTGCTGCCATTCAGTGAGACCTGGACAGGCTGGAGAGCTGGGCAGAGAGAAATTTAATGAACTATAACAAGAGTAAGTGTAGAGTCTTGCATCTGGGCAAGAACAACTCCAGGTACCAGGATAGGTTGAGGACTGACCTTTTCGAGAGCAGTGTAGGAGAAAGGGACCTGGGGGTCTTGGTGGATAACAGGATGACCAGGAGCCAGCAGTGTGCTCTTGTGGCCAAGAGGGCCAACAGCATCCTGGGGTGGATCACAAAGGTGATGTTGAGTAGATCAAGGGAGGTTCTTTTCCCCCTCTACTCTGCACTGCAGACAACACTCTGGGGACATATACCTAAGATCTTACAAAACATCGATCTTTTCCTCACTGCTTTACTATGCAGCATCTCTCACCTTGAAATATGACCCACAGCTTCCCTCTCCACCATCTCCTTCTCTTTCCTCTCTCAATTTTTCTATCTCCACTTGTACTTAAATAACTGATTACTCTGCAGATTGAGCCCCTTCCTTTCCAACAGTCTGTCATCTGCCAACAAACATTCACTGCTGAAATCATTCAAACTATCATTATTCTTGAACAAGACCTTCCTGTGAGACCCCACTGCAGACAGCCCAACCACTGCTATTTCCTTATTAACAACTAAATGTTGAGCTGTCAGCAAGCCAGTCCTTAATGGGGCTGTCTCCATTTTATGAAATTCCAGCTTGCAGTGAGCAGTACTTGATCTGCCACAAGGGCTCTCCTGTAATGTGCCACAGAGTCCAATTTGCCTTCTCCATATTGCTCTGAGTAAGGTTGTTAGAGCTATTATAAAGCCAGTGAAGAGCCTGGAAACCTGAATCTGTTGAAATTACTTTAATTGGCCCAAACAAACCGGAGAAAGAGATCCAATACAAGAAGACAGGAAGATGCTGTTTTGTTAGCTTCGTTCTGCTGTACACAGTACAGAGCAGACCACTTCTGTGAATTATAAAGAAAGAATTTATTCATCTCCTTTTCTTGAGCTGGAAGTGATACGCACCCATGAAAATGACAAATGCCAGGGGAAAATACATTCTTGATGCTAATTTGACTTCCAATTGCTATTGTTCATTTACTTGCCACAAAGAGCTAACAGTGAAAGATGGTTCAAGAAGATCTTGCTCCTGTGAATGCTTTGTATTTTACTTGAAAAATTTCCTATCAGCCTTGAGAATACTACAAGTAAAATGAAGGTTATTTAACATCCTGCGTGAAATGCAAAATAGTGCTGAAAACATCAGGAAGCTTCTAAGGAAGGGGAGAAAGGGTTTGCGCTTTAAATATTTACACTTCAAGGCAACAAGAGCCAGGCTAAGTAAAAGAAGGTGAGAACACAGCAGATTGCATACTCAACAGAGAAAAGAAAGCGTGAAGGGGCATCTGTCCTCAGATTATGGTTCATCGGCTCCTAATGTAGCTGGGTACACAGGGGACCCGTTTGCTAAGTCAAATCTTGAGTGAGTATATCTACTCACACTACCCAACTCCCCACTTTGGCACCTTTTCTTCACTAGATGAAACTTTTCTTCTTCTGGTTTAGAAGATTTGACTGGTATTGAGCATCATCTAACAAACACATAGCTGTTGACAGGCTTATCCCTGTAAACAAGCTCTGTGTGCTTGGAATTCAAGAGCGAGAATCATGGAATCATAGAAGTTATTGGGTTGGAAGAGACCTACAAAGGCCATCTAGCCCAACACCCATACAGCAAGCAGGGCCATCACTTACCAGAACAGATTGCTCAGAGACCCATCCAGCCTGACTTGGAATGGCTCCAGGGATGGGGCCTCCACCACCTTTCTGGGCAGCCTGTTCCAGGGATCCACCTCCTTCGTATCAAATGAATTTTGTGACAAGCAACAAGACTTGAGAAGAAGTCGCTCTCAGCAATCACAGACCACTACTCTTCTAGTAAGGGGAGATGTTACATAACCTTCAGACTGTGGTAGGTTGAGCTGGACACCAGATCCTGCTCTGAGATGCCCTTCTCAGCAGGACAGGTGAAAGAAATTAAACCCAAAGTCTCATGGATCATGACAGGGGAGAGGTGATTCACCAGTTCATGGCTAAAACAGATTCTCCTTGGGGAAATTAGTTTAATTTATTGCCAAAGAGTAGGATAACAAAAAAATAAAAGCTAAATCCTACAGACATCCTTTTCCCAAGTCCTCCCCTTCTTCTCCCCTCTCCCTCCTTAACTATATTAAGTTCTTTACCTCCTTCCCCTAAATGACACAGGCGGATGGGGAATGGGGATTGTAGTCAGTTCGTCACGTTGTCTCTGCTGCTCCTTTGTCTTCAGAGAAAGGCCTCCTCACATTCCTTCCCTTCTTTAACACAGGATCCCTCACACAGGAAGGAGCCTTCCACAAACTTCTCCAATATGAGTCCTTCCCACAGGTTACAGTGTGGGTCCCTTCCACAGGGTGCAGTCTTTCACACCTGGACTGCTCCAGTGTGAGTCCTCCACAGGGTCACAAGTCCTGCCAGCAAATCCACTTCATCATGGATCCTCATGACCAGCCAGGAGCCAGCTTTAGAGCGGACTTCTCACACAGTCACAGCCTCAATTCCCTTGCTGTAGCGTGAGGTCCCTCCACAGTTTGCGGGAGAATATCTCCACCTGGAATATTGTGTCCAGTTCTGGGCCCCTCAGTTGAAGAAGGACAGGGAACTGCTTAAAAGAACACAGTGCAGAGCCACAAAGATGATGAAGGGAGTGGAGCATCTCCCTGATGAGGAAAGGCTGAGGGAGCTGGGTCTCTCTAGTTTGGAGGAGACTGAGGGGTGACCTCATTAATGTTTATAAACATGGAAAGGTTGGGTATCAGGAGGATGGAGCCAGACTCTGTTCAGTGGCATCCAATGATACAAGGGGCAATGGGTGCAAGCTGGAACATAGGAGGTTCCACATAAACATAAAGGAAAATGTTTTTTACAGTAAGGGTGACAGAGCCCTGGAAACAGGCTGCCCAGAGAGGCTGTGGAGTCTCCTGGCCTGGAGACATTCAAAACCTGCCTGGACACGTTCCTGTGTGACCTGCCCTAGGTGATTGTGCTCTGGCAGGAAGTTTTGACCTTTCAAGGTCCCTTCCAACCCCTGACATTCTGTGATCAGCTCCACCATCATGGGCTGTAGGGGCATAGACAGCCTTACCATGGTTTTCATCACAGGCTGCAAGGGAAATTCTGCTCCAGCTCCCAGAGCACCTCCCCCCCTCTAGTTATTCACTAATCCTAGTGTCTGCAGAGTAGTTTTTTTATGATATTCTCACTTCTCTATTCAACTGCAATTCCTGCTGTGCAGCTTTTTTCTCCTCCTCTTCTTCAGCACACAGGTGCTACCACCATCACTGATGGGCTCAGTCTTGGCCAGTGGCTGGTCTGTCTTGTAGCCAGCCAGGATTGGCTCTATCTGTGTGGCAGTTTCGCCCCAAGTGGGGGCCAGTTGCCCACCAAAGCTGCTCTACCACTCCCCCTGCTTCTTAGCTGGGACAGGGAAGAGGAAAACACAGTGAGAGGCTAGCAGGTAAAGACAACAGCAGCTCAAGCCACGAGTGGAAGCAAAAGCAACTAACAAAGATTATTCTCTACTTCCCATCAGCAAATAATATTTAGCTACTATTCTAGGAAGCAAGGCCTGATATGCACAGTGGTTGCTCTGGAGGACAAAATGCCAATGAATGTTCCTCCCATTCCTTCTTTTCCCTCTCTTTTGTATCTGGGCTGATGCCATATGGTCTGGAACAGCCCGTTGGTCAGTTCGGGTTAGCTGGCCCAACCCTTCCCTCAGCCTACTGTTGGGGAGAGTATTAGGAAAGAGAATCCCCTCCCCCAGCCTTGGTGCTGTGTGAGCCCTGCTCAGCAGTGACCAAACACTGGGGTGTCATCAAAACCCCTCCAGCTATCACCACACACACATCCTCATGAGAGACGACACGGGGAGGATCAACTCCATCCCAGCTAAACCCAGTACAATCCGACACAGAGGAAGCTTCTAATAGCTTCTCATAGCAACCAACCTAGTACTCCTCCTGATAACAAAACCTTTCCACAAGAACACATGTATACCTTCTCAACCCCCAATTAGAGTGTAAAAACCTGTATTTTGAAAAAAGCTTTACATTCCATTAGAAAAATCAGTGACAAAAATCTACCTAAATCACAAACAACTTATTTCACTATTGTTCACTATTAAAAGTGCAGTGGGTAATAGTCAGTTGATCTCACCAGGTTAGGGAGCATCCTAGTGATATCCCTGATTCGGGCTCCAGGTAGACTGTGGGCTTCCCTATGATGAGGGTCAGCTCTGCATTTTGGACCCTCAGTCTCTTTCAGGAGTGAGGAGGAGGAGGTTGTCATATTACTGGAAGACCTCTCCGATTTATGCGACTGTGCTAGGACCTCCAGAAAAGGCTGCCTATCATCTATATCCCTATTAGGCTGGATGTCTTTGAGGAGGGGCTCATATCTATTTCTTAGTGGCACCTGGGGAGATGAGACTGCAAGGGGGGTGCCTGCCTTCTCCCATGGCCTTGCACTTGCCATCACGCACTCCTTCTACTTGGTCTTCTGTCTACAATCTGAGAGGTGCAGGATACAGGGCCCCCTTGATTCTGGCTATTTGTCTGTTGTCCAGACTGCAGAACCTGGCTCCACCAGTCTACCAACATTTCAGCCTCCCTAATGCTCCTGAGCCTTTCTACCTCCACCTGTAGCATTTCAATCTGATCTTGCAGCTGTGCCACTTGGTTAAGCAGATACTGCATCTGCTCACACCGTACACAGCCTGAGATAATTGTGAGACTGTTGCATTCTGTGCAGCCTATTAACTGCAAAGCCTCATTTTGCTGGGGGACCTCTGTTTGGATTCCCACATCCATGTGCAGTGGTTACCGTCGCCTGGCCTTCTGCTGCCGGGTTTACACCTTTTTTTTTTTTGCTTCCTTGTAGCTAAAAGCTAGACTGCATGGAAAAACAGAGCTAAGTGCAAGTTCTGGTTTTGCCATGTTTAAAGTTCCTGCAGTTTTTGCCCCGCCGTGTACCTTTTCGTCTTCACCCTTGAGATATTCTGACTTCTGTCGAATCCTTCTTTCCACCCCCGAGGTTCCCTGGACAGGAGTCCAGGGAAATAGTGTTCAGTGAGTGGTTCCAGCTCTGTCGCTTCACGTGGTCTGAGTGCGACCTCTGGTTCAAAAGTGGTTTTTCCTTTAGCTTGGAAAAAAGGAAACTCAACGGTGACCCCATTACCGTTTATAAATACATGAAGGGTAGGTTTCAGGCTCTGCTCAATAGCACCCAATGATAGGACAAGGGGCAATGGGTGTAGGCTGGAGCACAGGAGGTTCCACACAAATATGAGAAGGAACTTCTTCATGGCGAGAGTGACAGAGCGCTGGAACGGGCTGTCCAGGGGAGTTGTGGAGTCTCCTTCTTTGGAGATGTTTAAAACCCACCTGCACATGTTCCTGTGTGACTTGGTGTAAGTGATCCTGCTGTGGCAGGGGGATTAGACTAGATGATCTTTCAAGGTCCCTTCCAATCTCTAATGTTCTGTGACTCTGTGACTCACTAAGCAAGTCATCTTTGTGATAAAGCAGTTATTTAGGAAATAAATTAAGAGACTATCAGACTCAGAACTAACAGAATCCTTCAAATTGTAATCGTTTTTAATGGAATAATGCAATTCCCACAACCAGTTATCTAAGGGTATTGCTCAAGTGGCACTTACATCGAAAAGTCAGCTTACAGCAGGCTCCCAACTCTGTCTCTGAAAAAATTTCAAAGGGATTCTGATGAAAGCAGAGCCCTGTTTGCCACACTTCTCCTTTTCCTTCTTTTGTAAAAGAAACCTATCCTTACCAAATACTCCACCCTTGCCACTGTTATTATTTCCATCATTTTCTAGGCACTGCATATGTTCTTCTGCATCTTCCTCTTGAATTTCAATTTCCTTCAATTCTTGCAAAACATTAATCCAGAACATGGCCCTCTGTACATTTACTTGACATTTCCCTGCTTTTTTGAGCTTATTACTTCACTGCCTATGTCATACTTTCATCAGTGCTACCCTAAGAGCACTTTTTCAACAGAATATCCCCCAAATAGCCTCATTTTTTTCTGAATTACTGCTTCTGTTAGTCTCTTGGATGCCCACTTTTTGTTTACATGTATCTTTTATAATTGTGAGTACGTGGTTTTTCACATTAGTGTACTGAAATCCAATTAGCTTCCCATGCCCTGCTTATAGGGAAACGACAACTACACAGACTTCTCTAGGTACCCTGTTTCTCTACATCTACATCTACAAACAAGCCTACTCGCCATTCTTAAAAATTCCAGAAAAGATTACTTTCCTCAAACTGATTATTGAAAACACTCTATTAGATATGTAGATGTGTGACCATTATCCGCTATTTTTAATTAAACTTTCAGATAGATCCATTGCATTTCAATGGATTAACATACAATACTGATCTAGTAGTGACAGTGTCCATGCCTATGCATGGGGTTTGGAACTGGATGATCTTGCAACCATGGCCATTCTGTGGTCTTACTGGACATGAGGCTTAGCTGGAAAAAATGTGCTGTCCATCACAGTACCTTAGGGATTGGAAGGGACCTTGAAAGATCATCTAGTCCAATCCCCCTGCCAGAGCGGGACCACCTAGACCAAGTCACACAGGAACACATCCAGGTGGGTTTTAAAAATCGATAGGGAAACATTAATATAGCAGTGCCCCAAAGGCATGAGAGAGTGCACAAGGCAGAATAATTTCCTTTAGAAAGTTGAGAAATAAGAGCTATTGTCACAGAAACACTGAATCTCTGTGGTTGGAAGAGACCTTTAAGATTACCAAGTCCAGCCTTTGACTGAGCACTGCCAGGTCACTCCTAATTCATATACCTTAGCAGTACATAAATTTGTGTTCTAAATACGTCCACAGATGGGGACTCCATCACAGCCCTGGGCAGTCCATTCCAGGGTCTGAGCAATAAAGTCTCCCCTCAGCCTCCTCTTCTCTAGGCTAAACAAAATCTGTTCCCTTAGCTGTTCCTCATAGGACTTAAGCTCCAGACCTTAAATTGATGTGGGACTAAAGCTGGAACTGTGTTACTCTAAAATTAGGCAGCCAAAAGCTAATGACACAGTGAAAATAACACTGCCTTACTTATATCAGCACTCCAAGGTTGTGTCTGTAATTAAAGAGATTAATACCACAGGTAAGAGACCTCAGCTGGTAACTACCACTACTTCATATTGACCAGAACATGCTGCAAACACCTCAAAGACTATTAAATAAGTTTAGTCAAAGACTAAGATTAGTAAACACAGCAAAGAGTAGCAGTTAAGAAATGGCTACAATTCACGAATGCTTGAATGAGACAAACTGAAACTGACAGCACATGAGTTTCTCCTATTAAATTTCAGTACTGCCTTAACCTTTCAAGCTTTCATTTGGTTGTCCCATACCATCTCTCTCAACTAATTGCACGTGTATCAATGAAACCTCTCATCTCACTTTGAGATGCTGAATTTCTGTATCAATGTCAGGAAGAAAACAAAATTCTGCTGTGGTATTGAAATGTTAAAGTCGAAGTTCAAAACAGAAATGTTGCTGTTGTAAATGAGCTTTGTAATCCAATAGCAAAAACATGTTCTATGGGACATTACTGTGCTGAAAGATAAATAAAACCACAGTTCAATAACCCTGTTGTACAAGTATCGATGTATTCTCCAAAGATGTGCCATCTGATACCACATTTTATCCACTGGATTGATGCCGATGAAGATGAATGCACTACAGCTTCAGCTTGTTCTTCTCTGTTTCAATAACACCACAGTTCTCAAGCAGCTGGACAGGGTGTGATGCCTTTATCCAAAGCTGGAAATTTCATCTTACTTTGTCCAAACTTTCTGCCTTGGGGCAGAAGCCTGCAACTTCCTCTCCAACCAGAGGAAAGTCAAGTCTTAAGATCTGTTCTTCTGCCAACAAAAATCCACAGTCCCAAATTTCACCTTTTCCAGACACTCTTCCTGATTGTTCATGAATCTCATGTTTTGATATACTGGCTAGAGAAAGGTCCAGATACCAAATATCTGATTGGTGAAGAAGCATTGCATCAAGAGAAGAGAGAAGAAACAAAATGAGAGCATTTATGTGAGGTGCTAGGACCAAGTATCTTCCTTCAGGAACTGAAACTTGGAATCCACAAAGTTGTACCTTGACTTTCTCCCAAAAAGGCAGGTTTCTTGTTCTCTCAAGATTCAAAGAACAAATGTAAGAATTTCACCTAAACTCTTCCATGACCATCTAAATGTATTTGGCATGTCACAATAAAATTGTCTTCCTCTACATTCAAAGTTTTATAGGAAGAGAAACGAAATTCTGTTTTCTTTCATCCCCACCTACCAGCTAATTCATTACAAGAAATCCTAGTGGAGAAAAGTTACTCACTTTCATTCACCTCCTGTTGGAATGAGTCCAGAGTAGGGCCATGAAGACGATCAGAGAGCTAGATCATGTCTCCAGTGATAATGTGAGATAGTGTGAGATATCTAGAAAGTGTAAGAGAGTTGAGATTGTTCAGCCTGAAAAGGAGAAGGCTCCAGGGAGCCTTATAGCAGCCTTCCTCAACCTAAACTGGGCTACAGGAAAGCTGGAGAGGGATTGCAGTGATATGATATGGGGTAATGGCTTTAAAGTAAAAGAGGGCACATTTAGATTGCCAGTAAGGAAGAAATTTTTTTTACTATGAGGGTCGTGAGACCCTGGAACGGGTTTCCCAAAGTTGTGGGTATCCCTTTCCCCAGCAGCCCTGCATGAGGCTTTAAGCAACCTGGTCTAGTGAGAGGTGTCCCTGCCCATGCAGGGCCGTTGGTGTTGGCACTAAGTGATCTTTAAAGACTCCTCCAATGCAAACCATTGTGTGATTCTATAACCCTTTGGCTGTCTGTTGCATCAAGCAGTCAGAGGAAAAAAAACCTCAGCAATGCTATATATCTGTCACACACTGATTATTTAAAGAAAAGAAGAAAGTTTTTGCACATAATTGTCTAAATGTTTTCAATAATTTGGTTAAATGAATATGAAGGCAAAAACTTATGACAAACTTCATGAGATTCCTATGTGATAGTATTATGACAGGAAGAGAAAAGTTGCCATTCAAATATCTTCAGGGTAACAGTCAACAAAAAAAACAGAACTAAGAAATCTGGAGAAGAAAACAATATGACAGAAGCTTTTAAAAGAAAATACTTAGCTGGAGACTGCATTTATTTTCTCCTACATAAATGAAAGCAGCCCAGATTCATAGAATCGCAGAAAGGCCAGGCTCGCAAGGGTCCTTAAAGATCATCCAGTTCCAACCCCCCTGCATAGGCAGGGACACTTTCACTAGATCAGGTTACTTAGGGGTCCATCCAACCTGGCCTTCAACACTTCCAGGAATGGGGCAGCCACAACTGCCTTGGGTAACCTGTTCCAGCATCTCACCACCCTCACAGGAAAGAATTTGTTCCTCATGTCCAACCTCAATTCCCCCCTTCAAGTCTGGAACCATTTCCCCTTGTCTCGCTACGTATCTATGTCAAAAGCACTACCCCAGCTTTCTTGTAGCTCCTTTTAGCTGTTGGAAAGCTGCTAGAAGGTCACCTGGGAGCCTCCTCTTCTCCAGGCTGAATAAATGCAACCTGCTCAGCCTGTTCTCACAGGGGAGGTGCT
>JAOXOE010029254.1:0-14744 GCA_028565055.1 Phoeniculus purpureus
GGTTGTAGTGAGGCTGGTGCTGGTCTCTTCTCCCAAATTACTAGGGATAGGATGAGGGAAACGGCCTCAACTTGTGTCACAGGAGGTTTAGATTGGATCTTAGGAGGATGTTCTTTCCTGAGAGAGTGGTTGGGCACTGGAACAGGCTGCCCAGGGAGGTGGTGGAGTCACCATCCCTGGAAGGGTTTAAAAAACAAGTAGCTAGAGCGCCTGAGGCCATGGTCTAGGGGTTAGAAAGCTGTTGGTATGAGGACTGGACTTGATGATCCTGCAGGTCCTTTCCAGTCATGATGATTCTGTGATTCTATAGGTCAGTGGTCCTGCAGGGCAGCACTTTGCACCCCCCTTCCCAGTAGTGTTAGAGACAGACCCAGACATTGGCTGCATCCACAATCTATGAAAACCTATCGATAACTGTCCTCAAATGTGATGGAGATGGTTGTGCTCCCATAATTCTGATCCCCAGAGGCTTGAGGCATCTCTTGTCAGTTGTTCTTGCATCTCTTCAGCAGAACTAAATGGCCCAGGTGTCTGTAAAAGGGACATGGAAGCCTTCTAAATCCATCCAGGTCTGGTGGAACAGACAGGCTTTAGCCCGTCTAATGCTGTTTGGAGCATGGAGGGGCACAGGATGGTAGCGGTTGGAAGTGACCTCTGGAGATTATCTACTCCAACTAGTCCTCGCTGTCAGCTGGAGGAGGATCTGTTTTACATCCTGTGACTGACAGGAGGGCTTGAGCAGCTACATTCCAGAGCTGAGCTCCCGAGGGTGATTTCTGTCACCTCTTTGGTGCTGTCTAAGCACACTCTGAGCTCCTGCTGGCAAAAATATGCAGAATAGGAGAGCAGGGGATGTTTTACCAAAACCTCATGGTGAGACAGAGCTGGAGATAGGCTCTTGATGCTGTGGGTGATGAGAAGGAACAGTGTGTGGTGTGTACGGTCTGCTGAGGCTGCCACAGGGGTTTGTCTTCAACTTCAACCTCTGTGTTTCCCTTGCTAAAGGCAGAGTCTGATCTCTGTGCTGGTCCAGAGCACCAGAGGTAGCTTTGAGGCTGGAGCTTCTGATTTCCACCCTTGAGGTGCAGCATAGCTCCTGCTGCTGACTCTTCATCTCCTCAGACTTTCTAGTTGCAAGGTGTTAGCTGAGCGCTGGCTCTTCTTCACCTGTTTACATTGCCCTTTTTCTCCTGAATTTTCCTAGCCTGAAGCGGAGGAAACCAGCTCGTATCGGCTAATCCAGACATCTAAGACTGCACAGCTGAGGTTAATAATCCAGTGACATCGGAACTGCACGTGCCATAAATAACCAACATCTTTCCAAGGAGCTGCTGAAGGATTTAGAACAGGCTAATTGCAGGCATATGAGAGGGAAGTGGCCCCATTGATTCAGCTGAACAGAAAGCAATTTCATACAAGACTGGGGATAACTGTGCAAAGCCCCGGCTGGAGAAAGCGTAGGTGGGTCCGACCGTCTGCAGTGCAAAGTGTAGCCAACAGGGATCTTCGTTCTGCTTTGCTGTTCCTTGAGTTTCTTAGTGAAGTTCCCATCTCTCAATTTCTTGTTGTTAAAGAGCAAACTTAGTCCTGAGGGGTGGTACTCGAACTACCAGTTAGTTTCCCTTAGGTCTGTCCAAGCCTGCATGGATGTGCAGAGCAGAGACTTTGACCACTGGAGATCTGGGACTGGATCCCAGACTTCTCAGGTCTCCTGGACACCTTGACCAGGGATGGGTTTTGTTGGCTCTTTGCCCACTGTGATCTCAAATCACTGCCTCTTGCCTGAACACATTCCCCCTGCTGGGCTGAGAGCAGAGTCCCTCCAGCAGAAGGGCTGCTGCTCGCTCTGCCCCTGCCCAGACTCAACATAAACCAGTGCAGCACCAGCATGGAGCAGGTCCTCCAGCCCAAGCCACTGGGCAGAGCCTGTACCCAGCCTGAGGCTGGACATGTTGCTGGGAGCTGCTGTGTCCTGTGGGGCCGTAGGGTGTTCAGGTCCCTGTTGCTTTTGTCTCATCCCTGGAGGTCCCTACAGGTCAGAGCTGTACCCTGGGCTCCAGGGCTCTGCCAGGCACCGTTCAGAAGTGTAAAATGCTTTTGTTAATAAGCACTTAAGTCTGCAGAGCCTGGAGGAAGATAACTAAGTCTATACATAGTGACAGGCAGTCTGGGAGCTGGGAAAGGGAATAATCTGCTAGAAAATGCCAGCTATTGATTGCTGGGCTGCAGTGGGCACATGGAGGGCCAGCCCCTGACCACTGACTTAAACCTTGGCAGCAGGAATGAGCAGTGCTAGAGCGCTGTGGTGCTTCCAGCCCCACAAAGCAGAGCTGGCTAAAAAAAAATCAATGGCAATAGCACAGGGAAGCAAAGGACCGAGCCACTGCCACTCACCCCAGTGTTCCCAAGCCCTGGGTTCAGCTGGCTGAGCAGCGCTGGCTCGGTGGGACTGTGCAGCTGCAACCCTGCCTGCTCCGGCTTCCCGAGACAGTGTCCATCAATGGGACCAATCGTTGCTCAATGAATAATGCATCTCAGGGGAACGCACTCTTAGCAAAGTGCTGCTTTGTAGGGCTTTTTCTCCCCGTTTTTCTCCCAGTGTGTGATGTTCCTCCTAAAGAAGATGGTTGGAGCTTGTGTTGGTTTGCTCTGGCAGCTGAGGTCTGTGCAGCACTGTGAGGGTAGGGTGGTGGGGGATCCATTCTCAAGGATGGAGTGAGGCTGCTCCTCCTCAATGAGTGCACAGAGGTGCAGATCCCAAAGCAGGGGGCTGCCTGTGCATCCCATTCCTCTACAGCAGGGTGAGCAACTGCCTGTGTGGGTGCCCTCAAGATTTATATTGGGTTATGGACGTAATGGAGCCCTGACATTTCAGCCAAGAGCTGAGACATTTTACGCTGTGCGCAGGGAAAATTAAGGTCTTTGCACTTTCCAGCAATGATATTGCAAAGAGTAGGAACCCACGTGAGATTCATTATGGCCCCAAAGCTCTGCGGGAAGCTTCCACCTTCCATCTGCAGTTTCCATTTTTAACCGCCCGGCGTTCCAAAATGTTTGTGTGAAATATGGAAAAGCAAGAGACAGGAGAGCTGGAGAAGTGAACCCTGAGAACCTTGGGCACGAGGGAAAAGTTACTGAGTCTGAAGGTGGGGGAGCAGGCTGCCCAGAGATGGAGGCCCCATCCCTGGAGCCATTCAAGGTCAGGCTGGATGGGGCTCTGGGCAACCTGGTCTGATGAGAGATGGCTCTGCTTGGTGTAGGGGGGTTGGACTAGATGCCCTTTGGAGGTCCCTTCCAACCCAACACACTCTAGGATTCTAATAGACCATCCCCTCACTTGACCAGTGGATGGGATTTTCACAGAATCACAAAATCACAAACCATTAGGAATTGGAAGGGACCTCGAAAGATCATCTAGTCAAATCCCCCATGCCACAGCAGGATCACCTAGACCAAGTTGCACAGAAACACATCCTAATGTACACACCTCTTCCTTGAGCATCTTCTATTCCTGTGTAGCTTCACCACCTTCACTGACAACACATTTCTGGGCGAGAGCAAGGGGCCCCAGTCCCGTCATAGAATTGTATCAGAGTTTGAGTTGGAAGTTTGAGTCACCCCATGCCATGGGCAGTGACACCTCTCACCAGACCAGGTTGCCCAGAGCCCCATCCGACCTGGCCTTGAACACTTCCAGGGATGGAGCAGCCACAGCCTCCCTGGACAACCTGTTCCAGGGCCTCAGCACCCTCCCAGGGAGGGATTTCTGCCTCAGATCTCACAGCCCAACGCGTGTTCTTGTAGGATGACAAAGACACTGCTCAGACAAGCCCCAGAAGCTGATGCAAGGCAAAAAGAAAGAGAGGAGCTAGCCAGGACATAAAACCAGAATGTTTTGGCTCATGCTTCTTTCAATTCCCGTTATTACTGTAAAAGCCTCTTAATTACTGGAAGGAAACGTATCGCAGGCTTTGGGGTGGACCGCGGCGTTGTCAGCGGCGCTTGCACACGGGGAGTTGCACTATGAGCAATCTGAGGTCTAGTACAGACACTTCTGCTTTGAAATAAAGGCAGATGGAGGTGGGGACGGCCAGAGCTTTGTGTGACTGTCCTCTTTCTGCTATTTGATGGTCTAATGCGCCGTCAGAGACTTGGGTGCTATTGTTCAGGAGGCAGGAGCGGGCGATTGCTGCCTTTGCTTTGTGATCTAAGTTCTGGTGCGTCCTTTGATCCCGCTGCTGTTCTCTGCTCCCATTTGCTCTTGTGCTGGTTCAGCTCAACTTCATTGTGCCCATTGTGTCACGCTCTGGAGAGCTTTGTGGTCAAGCGATGAACCTCCCTCGGGATTAGCAGGTCAAGCAAGGTCTTAGAAAGATGTTTCTCTCTCAGTGAGGTTCTCTTGTAGCTATCAACCCCAAGTGCTTCATGTGGTACTTCCTGGCACCCCCGCACCTCTACTCGGGGAACGGAGGCAAAGCAAAGCGGTTCTGGGGTTTTCAGAGGCATTACTGCTGCTGATTCATGAGGTGTGTTTGTGAGGGACAGAGGGGGAAGCTGAGGAACACCCTCCCACAGCTCCTCCAGGAGCGCTCAGCTCAGGTATGGACCCCACATCCCATCCCTTCCCCTCTCCCAGGAGGTCCTTCCAGCCAAACTGGAGCCCAAGCAGTCTGGTGGGTCTGCACAAGGCAAGAGGATGAGAGGAAATTGCCTCAAGTTGTGTCAGGGGAGGTTTAGGTTAGATATTAGGAAGAAGTTCCTTCCTGGGTCATTGGGCACTGGAACAGGCTGCCCAGGCCAGCGCTGGAGTCCTCATCCCTGGAGGTGTTTAAAAACTGAGTCGCTAGAGCACTTGAGGCCATGGTCTAGAGGTTAGGGAGATACTGGGATGAGGGCTGGGCTTGATGATCCTGCAAGTCCTTTCCAGCCAGGATGATTCTGTGGTTCTGTGAGCTATTTTGTGAAATTCACTTCTTCAGGTGCTGGAGCTTTTGTCAGCCTTTCATCCTGGGTGACAAAGACAAAATGACCCTCTGGAGTCCTTTACCTTCTGCTTTCAGAAAGCCCCTTCTGCATTTCCAGCTCTACCATCTCAGCAACAAGCTGCTCCTTTTACCTCTGCAGAAAATGATCCCGAGTGGGAGTGTGGAGGGATGGGGTTCGTGTGGGATGAGGCTGACCTGACTGAAGACACCCTTGCAAAAACCAGAGCTGGCTGCCCAGGCAGAGCATCCAGAGTGTTGTGCAACCGACAGGTCGGGAGCTGCTCCAGCCAGGAGGCAAAGGCAGCCCAGATACGAATTGCAAAGAGAATGAGACTTTGATTTTCCTGTCAGCCGGCGTGCTCTGCACTCCTGGCACCCTGCTGATAAGCCTGTCCTAATGGCAGTGGGATACAAAGCCATATTGACCACGTCTCCAGGCTGCCTGTCTCAAAGGGAGAGCTCTGCGTTCCCCAAGTTTTATGACTTGAAGCTGTCAGGCACCAAAGGGGGACGGGGGGAGAGGCGTGATGGATTCATTCTTCTCCCTTATCCAGTGGCCACACTGCACCTTCTGCAAATACCAGCATCTTAAAACACTGCAGAGAAAAACAGAGGAGGAGCCGGTCCCAGATAAATCACTGTGGGTCGCAGGGCTTCATTGCAGATGCCAGCAGCACCTGGAAAGGTCTTTGGTGTTATGCCCCTGTGTGACTCTGTTGTGCTTTCTCCTCATCTGCCTTCTGTCCCACTGCCACTCTTAGTTGTTCGGTTTTGCCATTAGTGATTATTAATTAAGGTCAGAATTCGCTCATCCCAGTGCTGCAGAAGTTCAGTCATTTGGTCCTTGGGTTTCATCCTTCCTTCTTCCCGTGTCTCCCTTCCCCAGAGCATAGAATCATAGGGCTGGAAGGGACCTCTAAAGATCATCCAGTCCAACCCCCCTACACCAAGCAGGGCCATCTCTCACCAGACCAGGTTGCCCAAAGCCCCAGCCAGCCTGACCTTGAATGGCTCCAGGGATGGAGCCTCCACCACCTCTCTGGGCAGCCTGTTCCAGGGATCCCCCACCCTCAGATTCAACAACTTTTTCCCCTGTCTGGCCTCAATCTGCCCTTTTCCAACTGCAAACCTTGACCCCTCATTCTATCATTCCCTGCTTTTGGGAACAACCTTCCCCAGCCTTCTGACAGCCCCTTTGAGGGTTTGGGAAGGTCGCTAGAAGGTCCCCTTGAAGTCTTCTCCTCTCCAGGCTGAACAGCCCCAACTCTATCATCCTGTCATCATAAGAGAGGGGCTCCAGCATCCTTTTGGTGGCACCACATCAAGGTGCCTTCTCCTGAACCCAAGAGCTCTGCCCACCCATGGGAGGTGCCTTCACCTGGGGTCACAACACTGGTATGAACTGGGAACGAGGCTCTTCAAGGCTGGATCTGGGCAGCAGGACACAGCCAAGAGTTTGAAGAGTCGCAAATGGCTCCAGCTCAGCACTTGGTGTCAAAAAACAGTCTGCATGGTCTTAGGTTCATCCAGTTTGGTTCTGAAACTTAAAACCTTGATCTAGTCGGAGGACTGAAGGAGAAAATGCTTTAACTGTAACCGGTCTGTGATGCTGTGAAGTGGGGAATGCAGTGAGTGATGGGGTGATGATTGCTCCTGGATGGAGCAGACTGTCCCTTGAGGGGGTCAGGAGCCTCACTAGAGACTAAAATGCCAGGAGCTGCCATCTCTGCACCACAGAGAATGAAAATGTGCAGCTACAGAGCCTTTAAAGCAGCTGCTGTGAGCACTGAGGTGCTTGTGCAGGGCTGTCTGCTGAGTTACACGAGTAGGGGTAGGTTTCCAGGGCTGGATCCAAACTAAAAAGCCAGGATGAAATAATTTACTAAGAAGCCTTTGTCTTGCTTGGGGAGATGTGTGTGTGTGATGTGTGGGGCTGTGTTCTGGGGCAGGTCGCAGGGGCTCCATGGTGTCTACTGCAGCACAAAAATTGCCTAAAGCTTTTGTGTTGCTCTGTTACCGGAGGAGGATTGGAGGCAGATGAAACAAATTAGGGTTTGGGATATCAGATACCTGTGAAAAAAAAAAGGCAGGGAATGAAAAGGACCCGGTTCTGCAAAATGCTCTGTTCCTCTGCTGTGGTCTGTGCTGGGTTCGCAGGGCAGCAAGACCTCATTGTCGTTGCGGTTTGGGTTAGAGACAAAAGCCCTGATGAAGCCTTCACTCTGGTTTGCTGTCCCTGCCTACAAGGAGAGGAGCCCAGAGCCCAGCCCCACGAAGTCTCCAGTGGAAACAGAGAAAACCCACAAACATAAGGGCTGTCTTTCCCATCCCAGAAGCAGCTGGTGGTGCTCCCGAGGCTGGAGCTGCAGGGAGGCTGGTGGTGTTCAATTCCTGTGGTGGGGCTGGCATTGCCCTGTGTGATGGAAGAAGAGATCCAGGTCTGTTGGCGGCTGGTCCAGCTCCATCCTTTTGGCTGCCCGGAGCCACCCTTTGTACAACCCAATGGGCTCTGAAACAGTTTCCCAATTTTGTGGGCAGGATTTGTGAGTGGGAACTGGTTTTAATTTGGATGGATCAGCAGGAACTGTCAGCTTTCGCATTGTCCCCTAAATCTCTGTCTCTCTCATCTCAATCCTTTTCATAAAGGAAAAAGAAGTGGAATATAACCCCAGCAACTCTGCTTTCGCATGTTAAATCCATCTCTGCCGCCTAACTCAGGAAGAACCTGAAGGTCAAGTTGTGAGCTTATGGCCTCAAGGTGCCCCAGGGGAAGGTTAGGTTGGTCCTGAGGAAAAACTTCTTCCTGGAAAGGGCCCTCAGCCCTTGGAACAGGCTGCCCAGGGAGGGTGTTGGATCGCCATCCCTGGCTGTGTTTCACAGTCACGTTGATCTGGAGCTCAGGGACAGGCTCTAGCGGTGGGTTGGGGCACTTGGGTTCAGGGTTGGACTCAATGAGCTTTAAGATCTTTTCCAACCAGATCTATGATTCAAGTTAAAGCGGCTTCAAGATCAGCCCTTCCTCTCACTCCCTCTCACAGTTGGACTTCTGTGACAGGTTTTATTCACCGACACAGAGGATGTGCCTGTTGCACAAATGCCCGTAAATACAGCTGGCAAGAGCCACACTTGGCACAGATGGGATGGAGAAGGTGGAATGACCTCTGCTTCCCAGGAGGTTTGGGAACTCCATCAGAAAAGTTGTGGCCAGCAGAACTAGAGAGGTGATCCTGCCCCTGTACTGGGCACTGGTGAGGTCTCATCTTGAGTACTGAGGTCAGTTCTGGGCACCACAATTCAAGAAGGACATTGAGGTGCTGGAGTGGGTCCAGTGAAGGGCAATGGAGCTGGGGAAGGGCCTGGAGGACAGGGCTGAGGGGGAGAGGCTAAGGGAGATGGGGCTGGTTAGTCTGGAGAAGAGGAGGCTGAGGGGAGACTTCATTGCTCTTTACAGCTCCCTGAGAGGAGGGTGGAGAGAGGTGGGGGTCGGTCTCTTCTCCCAAGGCACCAGCTATAGGACAAGACGAAATGGCCTCAAGCGGTGCCAGGAGAGGGTCAGGTTGGTCACCAGAAGAAATCTCTTCCCTGCCAGGGGTTGGAACAGGCTACCCAGGGAGGTGGGGAGTCACTGTTCCTGGAGGGGTTCAAACACCGAGTAGCTGTGGCCCTGGGGAACAGGGTTTAGTGGTCAGGGTGGGGTTGGGGTGATGCTTGGACTGGATGATCTTGGAGATCTCTTCCAACTTTAATGATTCTATGATTCTATTCTGTGATTCCCAGTGTCTGTGAGATCTCTGGGCTCAGGCAGTAGCTTTACCAGCAGCTCAGAGGTGCTAAGGACACCCAGGATGAGGGACTGGATGCAGAACTAATGCCCACCCCAACGCAGCCAGAATGAGCCTCCTGCTCTTGCAGGAATTTTCCCCATCAGCTCAGGCAACGGTGCCACATCCAAGGATGCCGTGGGAGAGCTCCATAAAACAGGGAACAGGAGACCTTGGAGAGGACCTCACGGGCCAGCTTGGTGGGTGGGTGTAAAGCCACTGTGGCTCATTGCATTTGGTGGAGCTCTCCTGACTTACACCAGCAGAGTGGAGCCCTCGGTGCGGGATAGCAGATGGTATTTTATAAGCAGAGGAATTATTTAGGAGGGTGGCTATTACTCCAGTGCTAATGAATTACAAATATCTCCTTCAGGAAAGACCTTTTGCTGACTAAGAAACATGTCCCTGAGACAAACTAACTGTTGAGGTTGAAAGGGTCAGCAATTTTTTAAAAATATATTTTATTCCTGGTAAGTTAAAGGGACCCAGAAATATCCCACTGGCCTCATTAGCAAGTATTACCCAATTTTTCTTTCCCACTGTAGCGAGGGGGAAGAAAAGCACATAAAATAAACACCTGGCAGAGTGCATAATCTGCATAAATTCAAGTGGTTGTGCTCTTGACGGAAAACTCCACCGAAATGGGACTTTTGAAGCTGGCAGTGAGATCTCAGTGATGATTTATGTTCACGCAGAAAGTGCATGGCTGGGACTTCAGAGCAGCTTTGCAGATCCGGATGCTCCATCCCCTCCCAATGGACAACTCTGCCATACAACTTCCTCAGCCTTTCTACTGGAACTGGTGAAACAGGACCAGTCCCACCTCTGCAGGTCACTGCTACCAGAGCTGAGTAGCAGCATCATGTCGTAGGTGTAGGTACCCCTCATACTGGTGATCTGCTGGAGAGAGTCCAGCACAGAGATGGAGAAGGGGGAAAGAAGGAAGAGGGGAAAAGGAGTGGTAGAGATGGAGAAAGGTGTATGGTTGTGGGAGGTGACAGGAAAACTTGAGGTAAACCCTGTGAGCTCCTGGAGGAAGATAGTCTGGGGTAGATGCCCTGCACTTGTACTTCATTGCTCGTTGAGAGCACATTCTGATGAGGAACAGCCATAAACTCTGCTGGTCCTCTGTGTAAGATAAAGGTCTTTCTGCAGGGAAATGGCTGGGCAGGTTAGGACAGAGCTGGGCAACGGTGACCCCACTGAAGCTGCTGAGGTTCTCCAGGTGCTGCAGGAACCTGCAGGAAAGAGCTTTGCTGCCTCTTCATACTGGACACCTCATACCAACCCAGTTTCCTGAAAGGAAATGGAGGTCTTTTCTTTTTAAATGTGTAAGTCCATTGGGAAGGGGAAGAACCAATGGGGACAGTCCTAGAACAGGCTGGAGAGAAATCTTCACCACGCCAGGAGCACTCGTGGCTTCCTCCATGTTGTCTCTCATACACAATTAGAATCATTGAATCACCAGGGTTGGAAAAGACCTTCAAGATCATCAAGTCCAACCATCTGCCCTACAACCCCCAACCACTAACCCAGCTCCCTGAACACCCTGGCTGCCCCTTTGTTGAACCTCTCCAGGGATGGTGCCTCCACCCCTCCCTGGGCAGCCTGTTCCAAGGTCTCCCCGCTCCTTCCAGGAAGAAGTTTTTCCTAAGATCCAACCTGACCCTCCCCTGGCACAACCTGACCCCATTTCCTCTGCTCCCATCACTAGTCCCTAGGGAGAAGAGGCTGACCCTGGCTCACTCCACCTTCCCTTCAGGTAGCTGTAGAGAAGTACCTGAAAACTCAGCCTGCTCTGGGTTGCTTCAGCAGGATGACGGGAGGGGGGAAACGCAGAGGGTCGGTCTCTTCAAGGCAAAAAAAAGCGTTAGTAAATTTTTAATGCTCAATTAATTTTAGGTGCCGAACAACACATTTGCAGCAGAGCTGGTCGCATCAGAGTAATAGAAAATCCATGTTCTCAGACTTAAATTATTGATAAGGGCTAACAGGGCCATCACCATCCCGGATGCTGCGCTGCGTTGCTTCTTCCCCCTGTAACATCGAGTTTTCTGCTTCTTTCAATCCCTTTTTCTCACCCCTTAACCCTGAAGTTCTAACCCACCCTCCAGTGTGCCTTCTCCTACCGACAGTTTGACCCCAGGAACGGCTGGTTTGCTTTGTCCCCCAAGAGAAGGCACCTCTTGAGGTGTCAGAGTGCAAACCAACACATCAACACCCAAAATACAGCAAATCCAGCAGTTCTGATGGGTTTTGGGTGGCAGCTGGGGACTGCTGTGTGGGATTCGCATTGGTTGGACACTGGAACAGGATGCCCAGGGGGGTGGTGGAGTCACCAGACCTGGAGATGTTTAAGAACCGAGTAGCTAGAGCACTTGAGGCCATGGTCTAGGGGTTAGGGAGCTGTTGGGATAAGGGCTGGACTTGATGATCCTGGAGGTTCTTTCCAGCCATGATGATTCTGTGACTCCAAGTGGGGGTGCCTACACCTTAGAAACCAAAGGCAGGTTGACTGCTGGTTTAATCTCTTGTCTCTCACCTAGGAACCAGGAGGAAAAGAAAACAGAGTGATGCAGTTCTTCTAGAACTGCAGACCTAGAATTTAATTCTAAAATCCACCACAGAAAATTTTTTTTAAATCTTTTTTTTCAGCAAAATCAAGAATAACATTGAGATCATTCCCCAGAGGATGCTGTCACTCATTGGACTTTGGAAGTCACCAAAGGAGAAACAAACTGGGAGGATCCTGACCCTAATTTTATGTATTTCCCTGCACATGAACCATGGATGGAATTCTTTGGGAGTGCAGTCCTGTGGGCTGACCTCCAGCCACATGAACACATCAGCACTGACAGGGCTTTAATTTTGCAGCTTTAATCCCAATATTTTCAGTCCAACCCCCTCAAACAAAGCAGGGCCATCACTCAGCAGATAAGGTTGCCCAGAGCCCCGGCCAGCCTGACCTCTCCAGGCAGCCAGTTCCAGAGATTCTTCACCCTCAGATTCAAGACCTTTCTCCTCCTGTCCAGCCTCAATCTGCCTTTTTGCAGCTTCAAACCAGGACCCTTCATCCTATTGTTCTCTGCCCTTGGGAACAGTCTTCCCCAGCCTTCCAACAGGGTCCTTTCCCTTCCAACCCAACACATTCTAGGATTCAGCTTTGGTCCATCCTTTAGTATCCCATCACCAGTATGAGGCTTAGGGCAGGGCAAGGTGACAACTAAATGGCAGCTTCTGGCAGGTGTTTCCTCTCTGTGTCCCTTGGGGATGTGCTGCAGCAGGAGCAAAACATTATTCCAAAGCAAAAATTATTCCTTACTGGTGGATTTCAAAAGATCACGATAGAGCTGGACCCTGGGCATGGAGAGAGGCTGATCTTGATGGTGTCTTGGAGACTGAAGTGAAGAATAGCATCATAAAATCATAGTGTGTTGGGTTGGAAGGGACCTCCAAAGGTCATCTAGTCCAACCCCCCTACACCAAGCAGGGCCATCTCTAACTAGACCAGGTTGCCCAGAGCCCCAGCCAGCCTGACCTTCAATGGCTCCAGGGATGGGGCTTCCACCAGCTCTCCAGGCAGCCTGTTCCAGGGATCGCCCACCCTCCAGGTTATTTCCAGAAGGGATGATGCAATGGCAGGGGATAGATCCTGAAACAGCATCCCAAAACAAAATGGCCAGAATTCTTTTGCATCAGCCTAACAGCAAGGAACAGTTGCCTGTTAAAACCAGCGCAAACCTCTCCTACCCAGCACCATCTTGCTGTGGTTCCCTAATGGTTCTTCTAGGCAGCACAAAGACCTCGCAATTGTGGCTTCTTCAAGGCAGGGAAGGGGAAAGAAGGATGATTTCTTTTTCCCACATCCCAAGATCCATATTTGAACAAAGACTAGGAAAACTTAACGTAAAGAAGCAGCATCTTGCAATTAGTCATAAAAACTTGCCTGATGCAGCAATGATTAACAGTAAGAAGAAACACCCACACTGGCCCATCTTCTTTTTGTGGTGGTTCGGGCAATTTTTGAGAGTGGAAAGGTAGAGCCTGGCTTTCAAGAGCTCTGTCTTCCCTTTATTATTTCCTTTTTTCACTGTTTCTGGAAAAACCTACTCTTCCCTCTATTATTACCCACCCCAGTGGGGATGAGGCGTTAATAGTTGTTTTCGCATCACCCTCTTTTGAAAGGCAAAGTAGGTAGTTGGTAGCAACCCTGAACAAAACCCGTGCGTGAGCTGGAAGACTCCGAAGCTTTGCAGAGCTGCCGAGGGATGAAGTGCACGGAGCAACTGCAGACCACTCGAAATAGAGGCAACGTCACTCGTTCGGAGAAGGGAGGGAGAAGAAAGAATTGGGGAAACAATGTGGATTTCGGGCCAGATCCCTGAAATTCGCTGCTGCAGGATGTTAGTGTGGCCCTCGGAGCGTTTCCTCTCTCCCGGAGCTGCTCCGTGTCACCCCGCGAGCTGGGCTTCCTGCGTTTTATTTATCGCTTGTAAGTGGTCCAAGAAACAGAAGCCATTACTCTGGCCAGAAAGCACTTTGGCCGAAAGGCTGCATTTTGTATTATTTGTGTCTGCTGCAGTCCACAAATAATAAATAAAACCCTGGGTAATTTAGCTTTAATTATGCTCCCGGGCTTCAGTGCTTTGCCTCGTCCCAGGTGCCAGGTCCAGCCCCCTGTTTAGCTCCTCTGTCACTGCCATGGAAATGTACAGCTGATTATTCACCCTTTGTGCTTCGGTGATGTCCAGCAGCCCTTCCCTTGGCTCTGCTGCCCGACCTTGGCTCTGCCTGGCTGCAGCACATCCTACCGCAGGCTGCAGGAACTGAGTCTAATAGGGGGAAGGAGCGGGCTTTGAGTGAATCATACAATCATAGCATCATTAGGGGGTTGGGAGGGACCTCGAAAGATCATCCAGTCCAATCGCCCTGCCACAGCGGGATCACCTAGACCAAGTCACACAGGAACACATCCAGGTGGGTTTTAAACATCTCCAGTGAAGGAGACTCCACAACCCCCCTGTTCCAGTGCTCTGTCACCCTCACTGTGAAGAATTCCTTCTTATATTTATGTGGAACTTCCTCTGCTCCAGCTCACACCCATTGCCCCTCATCCTACCAAGCTCAGGGAGTTTGTAGTTGACCCTTCCTTCCAGCTCTGCTGCCCAACCTCGGCTCTGTCTGGCTGCAGCGCCCCAGGCTGTGGGAGCCACAGGAACTGGGTGTAATGGGGGGACAGAGCAGGCTTGGGGAGAAATCAGGCTCAGGGAGTTTGTAGCTGACCCTTCCCTCCCCTCCGTGTGGAAGTCAATGGGTTTTCAACATCAGAACTGCTCAAAGTTGATCTCTGTGTGTCTCCCCCTTCAAACGTGGGGCAATGTGAAATATTTTGAAATGACCCATTTGGACCTTTTTTGAAGTGAAAATCTTCTCTCTGAGGGTCAGTGTTAATTTCCATGTAGCTGCTTAGCTGGAAAAGAGGAGGAAAACAGGATGGCTGACATCAAAATCGCCGTCTCTCCTGCAGTGCTCCGGGCGCTCTGTGCTGACCCAGCTGGCAGGGAGGGACCTGACTTGTCTCACTTTCTGATTTCTTTGCCGATGGTGGCTCTCCCTCTGCAGCAACAATCCTGCTGATCCACAAGACCTGACCTAGCTGGTGAAGCCCCATGGCTAACCAGGGATGGTGCAAACACCCCATGTCCCCAGAAGACTCCCTGGAGTAGTGATTTTTTCCATGCTTCACAGAATCCCAGATTGATTGGAGGTTGGAGAAGCCCTCTGAGATCATCCAGCCCAGACCAGGACCTAACATCACCCCAGCCACTCTGTCCTTCAGCACCTCCAGGGATGGAGACCCTACCACTGCCCTGGGCAGTCCATCCCAGGCTCTGATCACCCTTTCCATGAGGAAGGGCTTCCTAACATCCAACCTAAC
>JAOXOE010029255.1:0-14744 GCA_028565055.1 Phoeniculus purpureus
AGCAAATGTCACTCCAATCTTCAGAAAGGGTAAGAAGGAGGACCCAGGTAACTATAGACTGGTCAGCCTCACCTCCATCCCAGGAAAGATGATGGAACAATTTGTCCTGGATGCAGTCTCTAGGCACATCAAGGACAGGAGGGTCATTAGGGACAGTCAGTATGGCTTCACCAAGAGGAGGTCATGCTTGACCAAGCTGATAGCCTTTTATGAGGACATAACCAGGTGGATAGATGATGGCAAAGCAGTGGATGTGGTCTGTGTTGACTTCAGTAAGGCATTTGACAGTCTCCCACAGCATCCTCACAGCCAAACTGAGGCAGTGTGGTCTGGACGATGAGAGGGAGGTGGGTTGTGAACTGGCTGCAGGACAGAAGCCTCTTACGGGGAAAGGCTGAGGGAGCTGGGTCTCTTTAGCTTGGAGGAGACTGAGGGGTGACCTCACTGATGTTGATAAATATGTGAGGGGTAGGTGTCAGGAGGATGGAGCCAGGATCTTCTCAGTGTTATCTAGTGATAGGACAAGGGGCATTGGGTGTAAGCTGGATCATAGGAGGTTCCACATCAATATGAGAAGGAACTTCTTCACAGTGAGGGTGACGGAACACTGGAATGGGCTGCCCATGGGGTTTGTGCAGTCTCCTTCTCTGGAGATGTTTTAAACTCACCTGGATGTGTTCCTGTGTAACTTGGTCTAGGTGATCCTGCTCTGGCAGGGGAATTGGACAGGACGATCTTTCAAGGTCCCTTCCAATCCCTAATGTTCTGTGAAAACCACACTTGGTCTGGAGGTAAACAGAGTGTTGTTTCAGTAGCAGAATCTCATGCTTTGCATAAGGACTTTGAATGAATTCAGAATGTGAAAGACCAAACATATTAGCCTGCAGACTGTATTTGTGGTGAACTTTTATTGAAAAAGTCTTTTCCTGAGCCCTGTTCGGAATGAACAACTGAATCGCAATGCTGCTTAGAGACTGCAAAGTTTCTAAATCTTACGAACATGTTAATGTATGAAGCAGAGCATTGCGCTCCAGTCTTCTAAGAAGCAGTGTCCTTTAGATCTTCCCGCTGGTATTTCCGTCTCTTCTCCAAACCATTGTGTTCTCCATAAAAAGCGTGTTGACTTGGAACATCAAAGCAGCTTGCTTTTCTTTCTTTACTTAGGTGAACAACTTGAGATATTTACAGAAGGAGGAGCATAATTTGCATTAGTAAAGCAAATCGAGGTTAGAAGTGTTGAGGATCTCTTCATCTATAGGGATCTCTCTTCCCCTCCTGTGTTTCAGCATTCCCGAGCTTCTGGTTCCTCTACTGCCGGACCAGAGATAGAAGGCTGTCTTTGAGTGTCTAGGGAGGGAACTAAGACATAAATCCCAATGACTTTATTGGGACTTTGACACATTTGCTTTCTAGCTGATTGAGAACATAGCCATGAGGAGAACGTGCTTGGGAATTTTCCACCTGCCCATTTTACGCAGGACAAGAAAGAAACTATTCATTTCCTGACAGCATGTCTGGAAACTGGAAGTGCAATGGTTATTTAATGTCTTTGGGGTTTTTGGCAATCTGATTCATAGTTTTTGAATGCTTGCAGTTGCTAGTTCTTGCTGCAATACATTTTTTACTGTTTTTTGTTCCATGAATGAAAAGATGCAGCAAACAGATCTTCAGGCTGTCAGAGCACGCTGTGGTCTATTGTCTGCTTTCTTTTCCCTCTAATAGCAGGATAACTAAAAGTATTTTGAGGCCTGTCCTCTTCAATCAAGCCTGTGGGAAAGAAAAAAGAAAGGGCGGTGGAGGGGGACAACTGAGCATGGAAAATTTAATGGAATTGCTCATGAGTTTCCTTTTCATGTAAAATTTCCCTGAAATTTTCCCCATGACTCATTTCCTTCTTGATTCCTTTTTAAGTCCATAGTTTGCGCTTTCTTTTTTTTTTCTAAGACAAGTTACATAGCTATTTCCTGCCTGGTGTGACCTGCAGAGTTGTATATTCAGCACTGAAGTCACTCCGTGTCTTCAGAGTGTTTAGACATTGCAGTCTGCTCTCCATAGGGACAGGTGCCCTCTTTTCTCTAACTTCTCTTTACAGATCTTGGGCAAATAAATGAAGCGAGAAATGTACTTTCTAAGAAAACAGATGTTTGTGTGAGGAGGGGAATGGTGGTGGGAAGTAGCATGTTTTAGCAGATGTTTGCCGGTGGTTGCAAAGGTCTTGTATTGACAGAGTTCAGTGAGGGAATTTGTTATGGTTGTGTAGCTTTTGACTTGCAGTTTTCAGTTCATGCTGATGTACAGTTTTTCTGCTAGATATAGAATTATCTAGAAGTCATTCCCTTAAACGCCACCTGACATCATCTACAGTGCTGAAGGCAGATCAAAAATTGCATTACTAATTCCTTTTTACTGGAGAAACAAGTAATGTGTGAGACATAGAATGACAGTGTCTTTCACCAATCTTTCGGGGTCCCTTCCAATCCCTAATGATTCTATGATTCTATAGTCATTGTCACTCCTAAGTTATATTCTTTACTGAGAGGGTGGTTAGATACTGGAATGGATTGCCCAGGGTGGTGGTGATGTCACCATCCCTGGATGTGTTTAAGGAACGAGTGGACGCGGCATTTAGGGATATGGTCTAGCAGTTATATAATAGGATAAAGGTTGGACTCGATGACCCTGGAGGTCCTTTCCAGCCATGATGATTCTGTGATTCTGTGATATGGTATTCATAACGACTTCGTATATTTTGAATACGTCTGGTCTGACCATATTGTTGGACATGCTTAGAGCTCTACAATATAACTTTTCTTACAAGGGCCAAAAAAATTGAAGACCCTGAGGGTTCTCCTAGTACCTGTAACATAGGGCTTCTTTTGTAGAACTGTCCACCATCATATGTTGTTCTACTGCAATTAATGTTTAGCATGATGGTAGAATGCACCTGAAATATTGTGCACCATTGAAAACTGTGGCAGCATTTCTTGGAGTATCTTATTCCATGAATATTTTTATAATTGGATCACCAAAGTGTCTGAATGCAGTGAATTAATGCCTGTCCTCTTTTCTCCTCCTCTCCCCAATGTATTATTAACAAGTTCTGAGTCTTTTGGGAAGCCACTCTGTAGTGATAGGAAATTCTTTAAATGATGATTTTTTTTGACAAGAAAGCTTAAATATTAGAATTAAAATTGCCTGCAGAGCATGATTAAGTTTTGATTCACACGTTGGTGGTACCTTTGATTTACATGAACACTTACTACTTTTTCTATACCTCGCTGTATCCTTTCTCTACACTGGTAAGTAATGGAATGGAGAGCATTGGGTTAAGAATGTAGCTCACTCTAACTAGAAACTTACCTGTCTGTCCTGCTCATAAGCAGTGCAGTTCTCTTAATTCTGAAAATTTAATAGTTAAACTTCTTTGTCCTTTGTGAGAAAGGAGCTTATTTTGAAGATAAGTTACTTTGACTTCATTAAGCTCTTTCTATATCACTAATAGAATAATTACTTCTAGCTATATTACTATATCTGAAACAAGTTTTGGCTATTTTAAAAAGTCCTGAGCACAAACTGAAAACTGACATGAAAAGTGAGGTTAAAACTCAAAAAAACCAGCCCAAACCTATTCCCCCACACCCTCCCATCTCTATTCAACTAGAGAAATCTTCCCCGCATTAGCTTACAGCTGTTATGTCACAGGTCTTTGCAAACACTGAGAGAAAGTGGCAATTTCCTCATCTGTGGCCATGCAGGCTTAGTTCTCCTTTCTAAATTGAAGAGAGATGTCTGTCCAGGAGTATTACAGCTTATTTTGAATGTAGGTGTGCTTGTGCATTTCTATGAGTGTAGATTCTCAGCTTGTTTTGAAGGGTCAGTACTTCTCTAAGTACTGATATGTGCGATTGAGCTGTTTGTTCAGCTGCATAGGAACCCTGAGCAAAAGCTTGGTGCTGCGTTTGACTTTTTACAACCTTGTTTTTCTGCTCTTGTCTCCGAATGTACAAATAGTTCTAAAGTATTTGTTAAAAGGCCAAGTTCTTGTAAATCAGATGTGTGGCCAGAAACTCCCTTGAAAAATTAGGCAAACTGAATTTCCCAGCTTGGTCACTGTTTGCTCTTTTGAATTATGAATAATTTGACTAGAGAGAAATGTGTCTCTGAGTCAGGCCAAAAAGGTTCCAATGAATTTTGTTGTCATGACAAAAGGAAGAAAATTTTTGGAATCAACACTTAAAATTTTACCGCTTCAATGGCTGTACTAAGCAGTCCATTATAAAAGACTGGAAGCTTACTAATAAAATGTTATATATAAAAAGAGTGTGTTTGCAGCAGGAGGTTGGGGTACTCATGGCATTAATATCAGATCATAGAATGGCTAGGGTTATAAGGGACCTTAAAGATCATGTAGTTCCAACTCCCCTGCATAGGCAGGGACACCTTCACTAGATCAGGTTACTCAGGGCCCCATCCTGAGTAACATCCCATCATCCAGCCTGGCCTTGAACACTTCCAGGGACTAGGCAGCCACAACTTCCTTGGGCAACCTGTACCAGCATCTCAGCACTGTCACAGGAAAGAATTTGTTCCTAATCTCCAACCTAAATCTACCCTCTTCAAGTCTGTAACCCTTTCCCCTTGTCCTCTTGCTACCATCTGTGTAAAAAGCCCTATCCCAGCTTTCTTGTAGGCTTCCTTCAGATATTGGAAAGCTGCTGTAAGGTCACCTTGGATGACATTCTTGGGACTATTAGAGGGTAGTGGATTAACCAAAGCATAGACGTGAGTTGGGAAATCTTTCTGTCTGGTGTGTGTTTTACCATCTGTAGGTTGTTTTTGAAAAAAAACCAAACTACTTTTGAAAACAGAATTAGAGTTTGGTTACTCTTTGGGTTCCATGTTCTTAAAGGTCTTTTCCAACCTAAACAATTCTATAGGAAAATTCTAGTGGTCGTGGTGATGGTTACTCAATGTGCATTGTATGACTTGAATGCATGTGATTATATGGAAAACATAATCTGATCAACTTCAGTGGCATTTGTGTTTTACTTAGCTGTTCGTAATACATTATTATAGTTGTTCGGTTTAGCTAAATGATGACTGAAGTTTCATGGTTAGATTGCCATTATCTTTGTGGAGACAACATTATTAAATTTAAGCATGGGTCAATGGCAAACAGGCGGAGATGTTAGATATCCACACGCTGGTATTTTCAAACAAGACAACCTTTTGGAATCTTGTTCTATATAAACTCTTATTGGCTTATTGAACTGAACAGAAAAAAAACTTCCATAAACATGTGGTTGAATGTTCTAACGGTGTCGTCTCTAAACTTTGAGGATGACAAGCCCATGACAATTAAAATACATTCAGAATCTGAGAGTCTTCTGGTGGCACTGATTGAAGGATGTTCTTTTGTGTGTTTAAATCAGCATGTTTCAGCCTTTCAACTGAAAGGAAACTGAAGAGGGAGCCAATGTGCAGAAGCACTTTAGCCTGCAAACAGGTTTTTTTCATCACTGAAGTTTCTTAAGACTCTGACATGTTTATTCACTTCTTGTATATAAAGAGAAAAATGGCAATTTTCATTGGTTTCTCGTTCTTTTCAATGATCTTTAAAATGACCTGAAAGGGCTACACTTCATTATTTGCCTGTTGAAGCTCCAAGCTCTGTGGGTGTAGAGCAGTATCATAGAATCATAGAATCATTAGGGATTGGAAGGGACCTTGAAAGATCATCTAGTCCAGTCCCCCTGCCACAGTAGTCACATGTTTGCAAAGGAAGACCTTTATTCATAACAGGAAGCTTCTCCAAGGCTTCCTATGCCTTGTTCCTTGCCTCCCTTTCCTCAGAAGAAAAACTTGAAAGAATATTACCTGCACACTAGTTTGCATTTCATGGGTTCTATTGTCAGAAAAGCATTCCTGAGGATGTCTGTTGTGCTGTGATTGCCAGTTTTACTCAGAGGTTCTGAAACATTAACCCTCTGTAGATCAAGGCTCCATAACAATAAGCTGTTTTCTATTGTGAAATTAGATCGTAGGTTCAGCTTACTGAATGGAGTGAGAAGGGATCGGGAATGGGATTTAATAATTCCAGTAACTGCTTTGCTGGTTTGAAGGAGAAGGCAGCTAATTTCAGCTTAATCTTGTCTCTCAAAGATTTGAAAAAAAACAAGGAACCAACTCCAGAAACACGGTGGTATTATTGTAATATACATACAAAAGAGGTGAAAGCTGACGTGGAAGGCAATTCTTAAAGTTACTTCATTTGATTTCAGTATCTATTTTACAACATTTGAAGAAATGTGTTCCTTTACATAAGCACGTCTCACTCTGGAAGCTGCTTATGATTAATGTTTCATTACAATATTCACAGCTTATATGGGCTACCAGGAGACCATTACTACTACTTGTGCTCAGACTGTTCCAGTAAGATACCTTTAAGGTGAGAAAATGAATCTTTGACCCTGCCACCCCTGCATATGCAGTGCAAGCCTTCTGTTTGAACTTCATACCCCATTCCACCAAGCATGATCACTGATATTTCTATGGAGCAAAGATTAACTTAAAAAAACTCAACCTCAACCAAATACTGGAATCAGACATGTTTTACAAGGAAAGTCTTTAAAGGCTGGTTAAAGGCTTCTGTAAGTAATAAAAATTATCTTATTGTAAATACTGATGTCTACAGAAAGCGTTTGGCTTTCTGCAAGGAAAAGTTCATCAGGTGTTGTTAGAAAATAGGTTGTTCCATGGGTTGATGCTTGAAAATTTTTGAGAGCTAATGGTATTTCTATCAAAGCACCAACTGCAGGTTTACCTCTCACATCCTTTGCCTAATGCAAATATACCAGACCAGGACATGCTGAGACTAGAGCAGAGCTGCCTGTGTGCTATTTGACCAGCCAGCTGCTTACCAGCAGAATTTATATGACCATGTTATGTCAATGTACTCTTTCAACAGACTCTTCAGTTGTCCTTTGATTAAGCTGATGAAGTTGAAAACCTAAAAATGCTGACATTGATAACAACTGCTAGCTCACGTTTTACAGCAAAGGTGCCTCTTCTTTTTTCTTTCTTTTCCTTCTGTTCCCAATCTCTATAGCAAAAAAAAAAAAATACAAGCAAACAAATTAAAAGAGCGCATGGATAAGTATAGGTAAGCATAACTTATATAGGTAAGTAAATATAGGTGCTATCTTTTAAAAAAACTAAATTAAGTGTTGCCCATAAAATGTCTACAGATACTGTTGTAGAAGGTTGCTTTCATTTCTTGATATGTTAAACCTGGGGTGGAAAGAAGGTGAAGAACTTACAAATGTTCATGCAACTATTCTTTCTTCAGTATATTTTTCTGGATACTCTCTTCTGACATTCTCATCAATACATCCAAATTAGGAATCAGATTTAATTGCTCAGCAACCCTGGGCATCTCTTAGTCCAATGATTGATTCCTGTTACCAGCATTACTTTAATAAAATATCTGATCCCCAAAGAAGACCTCTTTTTACAAAGTTGTTGTGAAAGCGTCTTTTCTTACTGTAATGGTTCAATAAATTGTTCAGCTGGGCCTGAATTGGAAAGGAAACACACATCGTTGTAGCTTGTATCTATGTTGGAAAAAAATTTTCAATACAATAAATCTTAGCCTTGTTGAAAACTCTGTGCTCAGCAGGAATCCTTGTTTCCTCAAGTTGTTTTCAAATTTTCTCCTTACTTCACTTTAGAAAACTTTTTTTTACAATCAGCTTTACCCCTCCTTCGGTGAGTTGGACAATGGTTCTTGGGAAAGATGGGAGATGGAAAACTCAGGCTCATATACGCCTGAGCCAGTGCATTAATCTTCTGGGTTGTAATTGGCTTTAAATTGCCTTTGTTAGAAGGCATGTTGTTTTGCCTTGCTTAGCTGTAATACAGGGCTTTCCAATAGCTCCAGGCTTTCCCTTTGACATAGTACGTTCCTTTATTCCCACTGCTGCGTTGTTTTGGTTCTTGCTGTCCTTTCTCTCCCCAGCTGTTAATCTGTGAATCTGTGAAACAGAAAGTTTTGAGCATTAAGCAATTTTACGTAAAATTAAAAATTGTATGGCTTACCCTTGAGGATTTATAGGCTTAATCTAAATTATTTGTGTCAAACTGGATATATATCTGAGAGTAAAACAGCCTAGGATTTTTCTCACCACACACTTGTTGGTATCACAGTAGAAGCTCCAAAAAGTTATCTTCTGTTTGAATGTCGAAAAATGTATTATTAATATTAAAGTAAAACAATATGATTCTCTATGCGCTTCTGTGAAGAGCTTTTAAGGCCCTCTACATATTAAGAGCTACCCCAATAGGAAGACTTAGATGATAAGTTCAGAGCAAGATACGTACAAGAAATTGTATTCAGTGTTAAAAGTTTAATGACTTGACAGGTGTCTACAGGAGTGCCCCTGTGAAAGTCAAAATTATGCTTTTAACTTAACTGTTACAGCTTAACTTTTTCTGAGATGTTGTTGCCTCAGTTGCTGATCAAAGTGGACCTTCTGAAGGGAGAAGTCAGAACTTTGAAGGGCAGGATTCTTAACTTGCAGGTCACTGGAGGTTTTTTTTAGTGCCCTTATGGAGAATGAGGTTTAAGACCCTCTCAGTATGAGTTAAGATATATAGGCATTTATCAGGTGCTTCTACTGGAACAGAATGTCAAATACTATTCAAGGCCATGAGCTTGGAAGGAAGCATCTCTGCATCCACGCCTCTAGCAAAGGTAGCAGATAGACCCAACTGCCAATCAATTAATTTGTGATATTTTAGTAAAAGGCTGGAAAAAGTTTTACTGTCACTTCTTTGTGGAGCTCTTGTAACCATAGTTGCTCTAAATAGTTTCCATGTTTTCATTAGTATTTAATTGTGCTAGCATAAGTGAGTAGCTTTAATGGACTCGAAGTGATGCTGTGTAATACAAGGTCTTCCATCCTTGTGTTGCATTGTTTGCCATCTCTAATCTTGCTCTTATTAATCAGGCTGTTTGTGTTTGGTGGCCATGCTGGCAACAAATGTTTCAGCACTGCACATATAGGATAAGATAGTAGTCTCTTCCATGTGCAGATGAAAAATGTTGCTTAGCTCTGGGACATGAGAATGTTTCACAGTCTGTGATGTTATTTTTAATGCTGGTGTGAGTTCAACTTTGTAGCTGTGCTTGTGATGTTTTTGTCTTAACCTCAGCATGCTTTGCAGTCATGCCAGAAGTGGACTAATTTTCTGCAGGCTCTATTGGTTGAGTGTGGAGTGTCCCAGAATGTAAAGATACGCAGTCTGTGGTTATTTGTGAGTACTGAGAGTTTCAGCAGTGTGTTTACTTCAAGACCGTGTGAGAAGCCTCAAAATGATGAGGAAGAGAGGAAAGTGGAATGTTATAAGCATCTGAGTTTGACAAGCCTGTGTTTTATAATTTCCCTAATAAAAATATCACCTTCACAATACCCACTGAAAGGAACTTATTAAAGGCATTTCAAGAGCTGTGATTGCTTTGGGGAATTCTTCTGCAAATGCAGCTAGATGTGTGGCTTTCTCACACGTATCCTTAGCCACTTCCCCAGGCACCTCATTAATAAGCTTATTTTGCTGTTTGAAGATAAGCTCTGCTAGCTTCTCTTTCTGTGACGCTAGTATGCTAAACAGAAATAGCAGATTCTCTCCAGGAATTCTGTGGCTTTGTATAATCTCTTTCCTGAAAGGTCAGGGTACTGGGTAAAAGGGGAAGTGCATGCCCGGGTGTGTTCTCACTTGGAAATAACAGAGAATGCTTGGAAGCAAAATTCTTGTAGCAAGAGGGGAGGCGGGGAAAGGAAAACACCATTCCTTATAATGAGCTGTTTGATCATTAACTCTAAAAGGTGCCTGGCCCTAGAATAAAGTTCAGATACAGAAGATATTAAACATGTTCCTGACTATAGAAACGGCTATAAGATTCCTCATTTAGATGCTTCTGTAGCATAAACCTCACAGCCAAATCTGGGTAGTATCTTCCCTTTTGTGGTAAAATTTATCTACTGGAAGAACTGAGTCATTGCATTTCCTTTTTCATTACTTCTATTAAGAGAGAGAAAGGGGTATCAGTAACCTCTAGACTGTCTACTTTGTCACCTGTCTTCATCTTCCACATGATAGTTTTGGTGTAGGTCAGAGTATATTTTATCTTGTGGCCTCTCATCCCCAAGCTATGAGCAGTGCAGTTTCCTTAACAATTCAAACAGGTTTTGGCTTCAACTGTCAGAGTCCTTTAAAAGTTACTCTGTCTTTTTGTTCCTTCCTCCTATAACTTTGCAGGTTTTAAGGCACTTTTGTAGCAACATCAGTGGTGCTGAGTCACAGACTGCAGGTGGTCAGTTAGTCTATAAAATGCCCCAAATCTTGTGCTGGGAGGCTGTTTATCTGTAGCTCTTGTGAGGCTTTCCTTTTTTCCTCCCCTTCTTCCTAGTAGTTCTTTTTAAACTAGAGCATTGCTCATGTGTGTAAAATCTCGCAGTCCCTGAATAGCTATAATGGGTTATTTCCCTGACTAGGTCACTTGCTGTTCTGTAATTATTTCATGGGTACTTTATTCTTGGATTGCCTAGCATCTATGTGTCTGCCACAGCATGTCTGTTTAATGAATCTGCAACTGCCAAATGTATTTGCAGCTGACTTGAAGCTCATTCTTACTGTAACATTGACTAGGTCTTCTGTGACCAAGGGAAATGTAACACCTATTAAACCCCTTTTAATTCTATTTTATAAGCTACTCTAAGTTCTGGCAAACTTTATTAGAAACTGAGATTCTGTTTCAAATAGGGTACTATTTTGCAAAATACAAACCTAAAAATGTAAAATTCTTAGCGTTAGGTGCTGCTTTTCCCCCATGTGTCCTCTGGCAGCTAAGTGAAGTATTGCATAAGCACTGGCAGATAACTTCCCAAGCTGCTTGAGCAATGAATTACTTTATTTAGCTGCTTTTATTGGTAATTCGTGGTAGGATAAAATGCCCTTGCTAAATGTTTGTGCAAAACACGTTGTTACTAATTTGTCAATAGCACTGGGTCCTTCATCTAAATGAAAAACACTACTAGTAAGAATCAAATGATTGCTCATATCTTCCTCTGTGTTTCAGCAGCCGAAGCCATTCTGGTTTAACAAGGAACATGAGCTGCTTTATTGTACTATATTGGTAAAACATTTTCTGGCTTTGAGAACACTTGAAGTTTGAAGAAAAATGTTATCTGCTTTATAGAATCAGATTCAATAGCCCTGAGACCAGAAGAGACATCATCTGCACCAGCCTGCTGCTGTGCATGAGCAGAGCATCCCCACTGAGGCTCAGAGCTGTAAGAGTTCAAGCACAGACGTGTCTCTGCGTGGCACCACGCAGATGCATGAAGGAAGCGTTTAGACTGTGAAATGCAGTGCTCTGTTAGAAATGGCTTTAAGGACCTGGATAGACTTGGAGCCCTGAGGACGTAATCCCTTTCGGAGTTCTCTCAGAAGATAAGCTTCCCTTTGGAGCTGGAGGAGAGAAAGTTGCAGAGTTGAAGAGGGGGCTGAAGCTGCAGTTCCTAATGCTGGTTTGTAATGTAGTCTTAGAAGTTAAGGTATGCTGTTGACTGAGCTGTGCAAACAATTTTTGAAGACTGTTCTCTAGAAGGCTCTGAAAAGCACAGCAGCACTTAATCTTTTACTGTGAGGTCTCAAAGGATAAGGAATATTAGCAATAGTTTGGCAATATGTAGTTTTTGGCTATATGGCCTTGGGTGTCCCATCTTCACCAAAACGTAACAGAATGACAACAAGATTTTATATCCAGGAATGGAACAAATGCAAATGAACTGTTTCTGCCATTTCTTCAGCGAGAATGAAATGTGTGTAAATTTTCTGCAGAAATACTGCATTTTTCCTCTTTTGCTGTGAAGCTTGCCAGGTAACCAATCCATTGTTTCTACTATCCTTATCTTGGAAAGCTGCCAGCCCGTAAGCAGAACTCATTAGAAAACTACAATTTATGTGACTTTTAAAGTTGTTATAAACACGTGATATTTGCTGGTGTGTAACTGTGCTTTCAGAGTGCTGTGTATTCCTGATACAGAGGCAGCCTTGCAACAGTGCAAGTCCTCTAACACATGGAAGTTTCCATTGAAGTTAGTAGAACATTTTTAGTCTTTATTCACAATTATTTTTCTTTCATATCTGTCTTGGAAATACATTTTTAAAAGTCTGAGTCAGTTGCACAGACTCAAAATTTGACAGCTATATGCCATTAATAATAGCAATTTTTCATTATTATTATTATTTAAAACAAAAGCCATAAATATGTCTGTAGGCACTATTTTTCATCACTTTTGTAAGTACTGTTTAGTGGGAATGACTTGCATGGTAGGGAAATGAAGATAAGTTTCTAGTTTTTCTTTTCATATAGTAAATGCAATCCATAAAATTTCCTGAGAGTAAATAAAATCCATAACATAATCTTGCAATTGATTCTGGGTGGAGACTCACTGGCTTCTGTAAGGTAGCTCACGGGATCGTTAGCTTGGGGCCTGCTGAAGTTTTATAGCATCTAATACGCTACTAAGAAAATAATGTAGCAATTGCTGTTGTTTTGCAGGTGGTGGTTGTCGTAGCACAAACAATATTAAAAAAGGCTGTGCTGCCATTCAGCAAGACCTGGACAGGCTGGAGAGCTGGGTGGGGAGAAATTTAATGAACTTTAACAAGGGCAAGTGTAGTGTCTTGCATCTGGGCAAGAACGACCCCATGTACCAGTATAGGTTGGAGACTGACCTGTTGGAGAGCGGTGTAGGAGAAAGTGACCTGGGGGTCCTCGTGGACAGCAGGATGATCAAGAGCCAGCAATGTGCCCTTGTGGCCAAGAAGGCCAAAGTCATCCTGGGGTGAATCAGAAGGGGGGTGGTTAGCAGATCAAGTGAGGTTCTCCTACGCCTCTACTCTGCCTTGGTGAGACCACTTCTGGAATAAGATGTCCACTTCTGGGCCCCTCAGTTCAAGAAGGACACAGAATTGCTGGAGAAAGTCCAATGCAGAGTAATGTAGATGATGAAGGAAGTAGAACACCATCCTTATGAGGAAAGGCTAAGGAAGCTGGGTCTCTTTAGCTTGGAGGAGATTGAGGGGTGACCTCATTAATGTTTATAAATATGTGAAGGTGGGTGTCAGGAGGATGTAGCTAGGCTCTTCTCAATGTCGTCTAGTGATAAGACAAGGGGCAATGGGTATAAGCTGGAACACAAGAGGTTCCACATAAATAGGAGAAGGAACTTCTTCCCAGTGGGGGTGATGGAGCACTGGAAGTGGCTGCCCAGGGGTGTTGTGGAGTCTCCTTCTCTGGAGACATTTAAAACCCACCTGGATATGTTCTTATGTGACTTGGACTAGGTGATCCTGCTGTGTCAGGGTGTTTGGAGTAGATGAACTTTTGAGGTCCCTTCTAAACCCTAATTCTGTGAATCTGGGTTAATATGCTCTGTTGTAAATACAGGAAAGGGTTTTGTAAAGGATGATCACAAGTACAAAGTTTTAACTGAAACTTTGTCCAACTGTGTACCTTACTTGGAGCCTCTGAAAGTCTGTTTCTATGTTAGCCTCTCCCCTCTTTATTTTCATCGTTGCAGTCTTTAGAATAATAGGAGTTGGTGTAAGTTCTGTGTCGTGCAGTTACTGTCCTAGTGATGGTAGGTGGTGTTCACAGCCTGTTGAACAGACAGTTTAAATTTTGTTCATACATGTCTCCTGTATTTATTTTGCTTTGATAACCTAATGAGACAATTCTGTCTTGATACGGGTAGAAAGGTTAGTCGTCTCTTGGATGTATTGTTACATGGAAGGAAGTTGTGAGTTGTTCTATAAGTAGCTTGAGAAAAGAGTTTATCTTGGAAAAGGGGAACATAGCAAAGTTCTTACAACCTTTGAAATTCAACGTTTGAAAAGAAGTGCATTGAGGGTCTATTGCAGTGCTTCTCAATAACCTGAAGAACGTTCATTGTTCTTAGGAAGTGATTTTGGTTCAATGCTGGTGACAGAGATTTTAAGATACTCCAGTCAACACTCTACTAGTTATAGCTTTGTGTAACTGTTCTTCAGCATGGATTGCTTCATTTCTGTTCCCCAGCTGAGTATTTTATTGTGAAGTAGTTACTTCTGAAATTATAAGGGCCACCCCTCCCTTCCAAGAAGAGGTGTGAGCTAAACCATTGGGGTATTCAAATGCAAGGAAGAAAACAATTGATTTGTGTGTTTGCAGTGTCTCGAATGATGAAGTGTAACGTTTTAACCCTGTTTCATAATATTCACTTGGATTTGTTATTTATCAAAGTTGGTCATGGTTTGGGTCCATCAAAGACTTTTAAAATCAGAGGACTTAGATTCGCCAGGTGCTAACCGCAAGGAATTTTGTTTTTGTTCTTTTTAAAAGTGGACTGGTCCTGCAAGTTTTACGTAATATACCTGATAAAACTCCCTAACTGACCACTACTCCATGTTTCCTGCGAGGTTACAGGTCTTTTTTGTTTGCTTTATTTAAGACAGGGTGTGAAAGATAGGGGGGAATACAGCTATTCTTCATCTATCAAACCTATTTTGATGGCTTGTCACCCAGGGTGCTCTTTTTGTATTGGTTACTGTGGTTCTGGCGTCTCCTTCACTGGAGATATTCAAGACCCGCCTGGATGAGTTCCTGTGTGACTTAGTCTAGGTGATCCTGCTGTTGC
>JAOXOE010029256.1:0-14741 GCA_028565055.1 Phoeniculus purpureus
GGTCACCCCTCAGTCTCCTCTTCTCCAAGCTCAAGAGACCCAGCTCCTTCAGCCTTTCCTCATCAGGGAGATGCTCCACTTCCTTCATCATCCTCATTGCTCTATGCTGGACTCTCTCCAGAAGCTCTGTGTCCTTCCTAAGGTTCGGAAGCGAAGGCTATAGCTTATCACTTTGCGGTCGAAATGATCAGTTCTGCTCCTGGAAGCTGCTTTCCACTAAGTTCTCATAAAAATCAGTAGCTTTCTTTCTGTATGGCACTGTTTTCTGGTGAAAGTAGCTGACTCTTAAATTGCTTAATTGTTCCTGGTCTTCATCCTGTTAACGTCCTCAGTTTCTTCTTAGAAAGGTATTTTCATTTCTTATTGCCTTCCAATTTAATATTAATTTGCAATAGAAAAAGCTGATCAAAATCGTATCAAGGGAAGACTACTGATATCTCTGAGCAGTGCCCTGTTGCTATGGTAACTGAGAAGAGCTGGCGTTTCCCAAAGCCTGGGTGTTGTACAATGTTGGGTGTGGGTTCGTTGACAAACACACGTTCCCATATACAAACACACATTCGCATCACAGAGCACGTCTGTGTATACAAACACACGCATAGACAAGGGGAACATCGACATCTAAGAGTCATTTGCCACAATGTGAAAATAAGGCAAGAGCTAGCCTGAAGTAGCAGGAACCCCCAGCACTTATGGGATCATCGTATAAGAAAGAATCTGCTCAGCAGTGTTGTTAGAAGAGAGCAAGTTCTTTTGAAATGTGTTTGTGTCCCTGCTGCAGTTTCACAGTCTGGGTTTCAGCTGCTTGTTTACTTAGACCTGAGCAGGCATCAGATTGTTTATGAAACAAGGAACGTAAATGGTCTTGGTGTTGGAGGAGCCCTTGGTGACACTGACGTCAGGATTAGGAAGGATTTGTCTTTCTCAGCTGAGGATTAACCTTCTGTATTGTTGTGTGATCTATCGTATGATTTTGGTTACATTCATTCACCCCCTTCCACTTTTCCATGTTTCATCCCTTTATATTTAAGGGGGATTGGACTGGATGATCTTTCAAGGTCTCTTCCAATCTCTAATGTTCGTGGTTCTGTAAGGTAGGAAGGTGGGAGTAGGGACAGTAACTATGACTTAAGATGCTGCTTAGAAAGGCTTTTCTCTAGCAGGGCTGATAATCATTCTAACTGTGAAATGATGCTGGTCAATGCTCAGTGACCAATTCATTCCTTTTATACCATGTTTTGACACTTTTCTCTGTTATCACTTTGCTGCTGCTGGTCTCTGAATCCACGGTTGTGCACATCTACTGTTTCCCGTGGATGTGGATTTCGTTTTGACTTTATGTGAGTTTCAGAATTTTACTGATAATCCCACCTTGTTCGTTTTTAACGTTAGCTCCTGTCACTAGTGAAGCACCATTTACAGTTAAATGAATGAGGTCAGTGTCAAGCTGTCCTATCTGATCTGCTTTTTTCTATGAGTAGTAATAACCAGTTAACTGAAAATTCTAATGGAAACATCTGATATTACTGAGTAGAGCTGGAAATCACATTTGTCTGAACTTCCAACTGAATTTTCCTCCTTAGTTCCTTCCCTCTCAAAGGTTGTGTTGGCATTTATTTGACTGTTTGCTTCGCAGCAGTATGTGAAATGTAATGGGATAGGCGGCTGCACATGGTCGGTGAGTTCATAAAGTGTACTTGATGAGCAGATACAACTCCGTGGATTGCAAAAGAAAGTCTTTGCTGTAATTTGGGAGTTGAATGTGGTTAGGTGTTACCGTTTGGAGGTTGCTCACACTTTCAAGGAACTGGATTTGTGCTTTCATGAACAAAACCTGTGTTTTAGCTTTAAGAGATGCTCCCATTAGCCCCTTGGGTGACTTTTCCCTCAGGGCTTGGAACTAATATGCCAGCCTATAACAGGAAGCTAATTTCCTGGTTTAGCCCTCTTTGGTCTGGGACATCTTCCCAAAAACATCATCCAAGTAGCTGCACCTAGCACCCCAACAGGGGGCGGCACCCAACCCTCCCCACTTCCCAGTTTGGAGGATGGCTGTAGTTGCCAACCCCTTTTTTTTTTGCCCAGGGGACTGGGGCTGGGTAGAAGCACACTGCTCCCCCCACCCCATCCCGGAGAAGACTGTTCTGAAGAGTGGTGTTGGGGTGCAGGCGCGCTTGCTCGCTTCCTGAGAGTGCTGCTGAAGCCGGTAGCTAGCTGACTATTGCCTCTGCCAATGGCCAACTGTCAAGTGTCTCTGGTCGTGACTGGGCAACTCTGGGGCCGGCCCTGCTGAAGCAAGACCCGGGAGGGGGCTTCTCATCTTTGGGACATGGCAGAGCCTTGCTCTAGCCTCACAGGTGGTATCAAGTGACCTGTCAATGCCATGTGGCCTTTTTCTTCACCATGGGTGTGGTCCCAGGCAACCAGCAACCTCTTGCCTTTGCTTCTGGCAGTGGAAAACTGAGGCAGATGCTGAGATACTCTGCTCCGGCTCTGCCATTGAGCAACCGAGGAGCTTTGTCTTTTTCCACTGTATGTGGCAAGCTGCATTCTTCTGTGAATGGAACGAACGTCTTCTCATTAGTCAGCAGGTCATTGTATGCAGAAGCTTCTTCAGTAGCTTTGCGTTTGGGCACCAGAGTCAGCGTAGAGGTCAAGTACGGGTGAATAGAAGGTGCTTCTATGCCCCTGTGGTCTGAACTATATGCTTACCCCATGGTGCACGTGTGAAGCCATTTGCTGTCATCCCTTTGTTTGTTTTGGTTGGGTGGGGTTTTATCGTGTCGACTTTTTGAGGTATTTCTTTGTTTTCTGCATTGTGGGTTCAGTACAGTTCCTTTCCTCAGAGCAGGATTGCTTCATTTCCTGTTGAATTCTCCTGAGAGCAGGATTGGTGCTGGATTCTTTGGCACTGACCTGTGCCACGGGGCCTCTAGTGCGTAACCGAGCACGTTAGGGTATGTGCAGATGAAAAGGGTTGGTAAAGGACAAGGATGTAGATATTATATATATATATATATATATAAAAAATATGCATATATAATATATACACAATCTGTAAAGAATCTCTGTGGCTCTGTAAGAGCAGTCAAGGGAAGCTGCTGAAAAATAAAATGCCTGCTTAGTCTCTCAAACTCCGAAGAAACTAAAAAATAGTTGAAGCAGGGCCAAAGCTCTTAACTTGCACTAGGATAACAATTTTTTATGGAGCCAGGCTCTTCTCAATGTTGTCTAGTGATAGGACAAGCTGGAACAATGGATGTCAGCTGGAACTGAGGAGGTTCCACATGAATGTGAGAAGGAACTTCTTCACAGTGAGGGTGACAGAGCTCTGGAAGGGGCTGCCCAGGAGGGTTGTGGCGTCTCCTTCTCCAGGGATGTTTAAAACCCACCTGGATGTGTTCCTGTGTGACTTGGTCTAGGTGATCCTACTGTGGCAGGGGGCTTGGACTAGATGATCTTTTGAAGTCCCTTCCAATCCCTAATGTTCTGTGATTCTGTGTATCTTGCTAATCATCTTGTTGCTTATTTTTATTGCTAAAAACCCACATAGCTCATTAACATTCTTAGGAAAACCTTTTAAAATGTTGTATTACATTTTATAACTGATAAACAGACACTGTAGGTGACTGTAGTGTTGAATGTGATTCACGATGTGCACGGCTCTAAGCCAGTATCTACCTCATCTTATTTATGCAGCAATTGAACACTTGTCTGATACCTTCCTTCCAAGGACTAAAACCGAAGATGTTTGTAAACCTACAGAAAATCTAGTTACGTGTTTTTTAGGAGAAGTTTATTTTTCAGTGATATTATTTAAAGCATTATTTTAATCTAAATTGCATGAGGAAAAGAAAGTCTGGAAGAACATGGGGGTTAGTGAGCAAATTCACTGTTTATGGATTACAGGACTGTGTCAACTGCTTTGATTCGTTTTCTCAACCATAAAGAAAACACAAGAGATAAAAAAGAATTAAAAGACCCCGCAAATTTTTAGAGAAATTCTATGTACACTATCTAGTATTGATTTTATTTCATTACAGATTCACCAGCTGCACCATTCCTTAGCCTTCAGTGGAGCTGCTTTGGTGTTAGTCTGGTGGTAGCTATTAGAATGCACATTCGTGTGCATGTTACAAGTTATAACCCTTCCTAGTCTTGCACTTAAAAGGCATTTGGTGTCATAAAACACTTTGCTCCCCACTAAAAAGCCCTTAAGGTACAGAATCTGGTCTGTCAGAGTGAGTCTGCCCAGAAGGGACTGTTTGAGTCTGTTGAGATTTAAGACCAACAGGTAAATGAAAGCTGTTAGTGCATCACTTTTTAGGGATTGATGTGCTGTATTCCTCAAAGCATCGCAGGTTAAGGACAAAGCAAATAATTGATTAGCTGTCAGCCGCCTTGGTCATCCTTACGAAAAGGATTCACTAGCCGAGGGCCAAAGGGAAGTCAGACATTGCTTCTTTGAGTACTCTTTGAGCTGGGGACAAAAGAAACTGCTAGAGGGCACTACTTTCATTTTCAAAGGAGAGTCTAAAGCAATGGTGATTCCGAGATGTTCACTACTGTGCCTTTCACGAGAGGTCTTTAATCTATAAAGCAGATTAAAAAAACAGTTAGAAGAAGCATTTACACGTTACACTGATCAGAAGTAGGGAATATGTGGGCAAACAAATCCACAGACCTGGAGATCAAATGGCCAGGCTCCACGTAACCGGTGATGCTTGTATCGAAAAAAAATAAGGGACAGAAAGAAAGAACAGAAATTCGCTGCGTGTCCCTGGCAGCAAGAACTTGCTGACTGCCCACTTACTGTTCGTTTTGTTTGATGTGGGGGTTGTTTAATTAAAAGTCGAATTGTATCCGAAGAAATCAAAATTCTTTGAACTTCAGGGCTACATGTTCTGATCCCTTAATCCAAGTTCACTTCTACAGGCTGTGTTTTATGACACATCCACAACCAGACAAAGCTTTTTATCTGGTACCAGTAAAGCTACAGGAGCAGAAAAATAGAGGCTTCTTTTCTGAACAACAGAACGTGCTACTTTTGTTCCAAACTCCTTACCCGGTTATTTCAGCAGCGCCTGCTACCCATCCCTGAGATGATGGGGAGAGTGGTGGACTTTGCTCACTGTAAGCTTTTAAAAGGAAATTAATTGACTGGTCTAAGCACTCTCTGTGCTGGGAGGTCAATTCCCTGAAAGTCAGAGTGGATCCAAACTACCCCTGTGCTATTGCACTGAAAATTTGGGCGCTACTTACCCCTGCTAGCAGTGGCGAATCAAATCATAGAGTCATTATGGATTGGAAGTGACCTCTAAAGACCATCTAGTCCAATCCCCCTGCCACAGCAGGATCACCTAGACCAAGTCACACAGGAACACATCCAGACATGGAGTAGAGCACTCCCAGATTGCCTGTAAGCACTCGAGTTGTTCCAGTCCAACTTCAGCTCTAGCTAAAGCAAGAGCACATTCATGAATAGGAAAAAAGAAAGTATTTCCAATGTTCCTTTTCTATCAAAATGAAGCCCTGTAAGAAACATTCCCAATGTTTTGGCCAGATTGGCCATGCAGCGCGTTAAAGAGATCTTCAACACCAATCTCGGTGTTACTTGTCTTCCCACTGCTGCATAAAAGAGGAGCAAAGCATCCAAGGGACCACTGCAAGTCGACTCACAATGAGATTTTTAGTGTTTTCAGCTTTACAGTTGTGTAGAATTAAGAGTAACATGGTTTGTTCTCCTTGTATGGCTACAAAAACAATGCCTACTCATCTCGGGGGAGTCATAAGACATTTTTACATTATTAAAGCCAGAGGTTTAATATCACCTGTAGAGCTTCTGGAATACTTAATGGGTAACTTGGGCAGCGCTTAATGCCAGAACGATTCCTGTCTTCTTAATATTCTTCAGGAGAAACAGAGTGGAGGTTGGGATTTATTATTGAATTCAGAACATAAATTATAGAAATCAGTGACAAAAGTGGAAGACTTGCTTAAGGAGACTTTCAAAGAATCACAGAACATTAGGGATTGGAAGGGACCTCGAAAGATCTTCTAGTCCAATCCTCCTGCCACAGCAGGATCATCTAGACCAAGTCGCACAGAAACATATCCACGTGGGTTTTAAACATCTCCAGAGAAGGAGACTCCACAACCCCCATGGGCAGCCCCTTCCAGCGCTCTGTCACCCTCACTGTGAAGAAGCTCCTTCTGATATTTATATGGAACCTCCTCTGTTCCAGCTCACACCACTGCCCCTTGTCCTATCACTAGATGACATTGAGAAGAGCCCAGCTCCATCCTCCTGACACCCACCCTTCACACATTTATAGACATTAATGAAGTCACACCTTAGTCTCCTCCAAGCTAAAGACATGCAGCTCCCTCAGCCTTTCCTCATAAGGGAGGTGAGTTTTGCTCAGTGCAGCTTGTTGCACAACACTCTTTGCATTTGCAGTCATGAGGTGCTGAGTCTTTCATAACAATTATTCACCTAAGCTCCTGTAGAAAAACACAAGCACCTTATCTTCTGCATTTACATTAATTAGAAAAGACAGAACGCAGCAAGTTTTATACCCTTTTTTCTTTCTTTTTTGTTGGGTTAGGTCTGTTCATTAAGATTTGTAGAAAACAGATGTGATTCTAATGCATTCAGACTTCATTGCTTATTGAACTATTTTCATTACTTTGAATTTAGAAAATAAGCTTAAGCTGCTAATGGACTTTGAACGGAAAGATGCAAAGAACCTCAGTCTTCACTATTTCCTACTAATTACTAATTCTGTTTCCATAAGGAGGTTTAATGTTTCTGCCTAAAATTAACCGCGCATGCCTTTTGGAATGTGTATTTAAAAGAGCTCCTGCTGCTATGGTAGAATTTTATTTTGTAGAATTCTTGTAAACACACAATTATTAACTTGTGCATCTGGTCTTCATAACAGACAATTGCTGCTGTACCCAGACGCAAGTGCACGTGTCCACAGAGACACACAGACGTGAGCAGGGATGTGGAATGCACTGTCCACCTGCACAGAGCATCAGTTCAGCCCATCCACAGTTAGCATCAGGTATTACCTTATTTTCAAAGCGTTTTGATAACTTTCTATTTGTAGAGCAGCATTTCTTCTATTATGGCAGAATGACCTGAAACATCATCCAGGAAAATTATTATTTGTTCAATTACTGTATTTTTTTGCATCTTTCTGTCACCCCTTTGTTGAAGCCCTTGTATGGTTTAGCCCTTGTCCATCGAGCCAGCTGGTTCTGCTATCTGGGACCTGCCCACCGAACGCAGTCCTACTCTGGGCCTCTCAGCTCAAGAAGGACAGAGAGCTGCTGGACGGAGTCCAGTGCAGAGCCAGGAAGATGAAGAATGGAGTGGAACATCTCCCTGATGAGGAAAGTCTGAGGGACCTGCGTGTCTTTAGCTTGGAGAAGAGGACACTGAGGGGTGACCTCAATAGTGTCTATAAATATGTGAGGGGTGAGTGTCAGGAGGATGGCGCCAGGCTCTGCTCAGTGTCATCTAGTGATAGGACAAGAGGCAGTGGGTGTGAGCTGGAACAGAGGAAGTTCCATATAAATATCAGAAAGAACTTCTTCCCGGTGAGGGTTAACAGAACACTAGAACAGGCTGCCCAGGGGGGGTTGTGGGGTCTCCTCCTCTGGAGATGTTTCAAACCACCTGGATATGTTCCTGTGCGACTTGGTCTAGGCAATCCTGCTGTGTCAGGGGGATTGGGCTAGATGGTCTTTCAAGGTCCCTTCCACTCCCCAATGATTCTATGGTTCTGTGAAATTTGCATCCTGAATTCTTTTTCTAGGAATGACAAAAAGCACTGCTTTTCTTAAATAATCCTGTCCTTTACGAACCAAACATTGATCCTAGCTATAGGTAATGTGAATATAGATTAAGTTATGTGTCCTGTTTGCTCTGAGAAAGTACCTCGGATTATGTGTTATGTGTATGTCATAAATATTTACTCATCCAGTGCAGGATTTGGACATCTAGTAGGTTTCGATCCATGTTAAGGTAATTGTGTGGAACTACTGCAAGTAATGTTCCTGAATATATCATACACCTGGGAATACATTGCCAGATCACCTCGAGTCGGTCATTCTCTCTAAGGTTTGCCTTTCTCATTTGCTTTTGGCCTTTCTCACTCATTCGTCAGCATAGTTATTGAAGAAATCCTGCAACATTGAGACTCTGGAATTAAAGTAGTAGCTTGTGCTCAGTTTGCTTGAGTTGAATGAGGGGTTATGTAGGTTAATCTATTTTTGTTCATGAGTTTTTTGTGTCTCTGTGTATATTCTGGCACCTGAGGGTGTACCAATTCCATCCAAGGTGTTTGAGAGCTGGTTTCCAGTTCTATCTCATCCAAGAATCCCTTGTCCTCAATCTTACTCTGCCTTACATCTTGGTTACAGATTTGTAGCTACCTTTCTACAACAACTAGAGGTTTACCAGTCCTGCTTTACCTCAAGCTTATGTCAGGTGGAATCCTCCATGAACTCTTCTTTCTCCAGAAATCACTCTCCCCTGCTCCTGCCCCAAACCAAAACACAGTTTATTCTAAAATGTAATTATTAATTGAAAATGGTTTTTGGCAGTGTTGTATCACTGAAATGTTAATAATGAATTGACATATAGCTGTTCTGAGGATATTGAGCAGAGAGGAGAGCAACCTGTGCAGCTCCTGTATCAGATGAGAAAAGAATCGAGTTTGATGAATGTTGTTTATGTCTCACTAACAGCCCTAAAGGCATCTCATAATTTCATGGAAAAAAAATATTTCCTTGTCAGGAGCCATTAACATCTGGTTTTTTGAAAAGTTTAGTCATTACATGCTTTGTCTGACAGCTCAGTGTGCTGTAGCTTGATTGATAACTGAGTGGAAGGCTTCAAAGGTCTCCAGATGAAGACAATGTTCCACATTTAATGAAAAATGCTGACGTGCAACACAATTACAAATATAAGCCCTCTAATTGGAAACCAAAACGAGGTGTCTACTTGCTTGGAATCACTTTAGTGATACTGAAGAAATAAGTAGGGATCACAGAATCACAGAACGTTAGGGATTGGAAGGGACCTTGAAAGATCATCCAGTCTGATCCCCCTGCTACAGCAGGATCACCTAGACTGAGTCGCACAGGAACGTGTCCAGGTGGGTTTTAAACATCTCCAGAGATCATCAGCCTTGAACCTCTTCTCTGCCTCTCTCTGTGAAAGTTGCTGTTTCCATCTCCCGAGATTGCTGGTGTTTCGGCTGTTGACTAAAGTGATCTTTGAAAATATCTGTTGCAAAAATAAGAGGATTCAAAAATATTCACTGGAATACAAAAGCTCCGCTGTGGGCTGAAATTAAGCTTGTGGGGTGTCAGGCTCTAATTAGTTTTTGAAAATGAATTATTTGTACACAACAACCAAGAGGCTGACGAATGGATTCCTCTACTGGAAAATGTTTTGCAATTTTAGACAGGGAAAGTTGTTTAACAAACGTCCTTAAACTAGACATGACTTTGGTTCCCTGCATCTTTGCTGCATCCTAGTACTTGACCAAGTAAGTAGCTGCTTCACGAGGGTGGCTTAGCCGGTTCCAGAGGCAGCACTAGTGCAAAAAGGAGGTCAATAGATGCGAGGAGGACACGAGGAAGCTAACGGAGGGTGAGTGTTGAAGGTCAGCCAGAGCTCAAGGACAGTTTGAATGTGCGAATCAGCAGCATAAGGATGAACAAAGGAAATATAGGCTTGCTGCTAAACAGGAGGGTAATTTAGTGCCAGAATGTGTAACAGCCCTCTTTGCTTTGCTACTTACCTATGAGGTCTCCAAGACTTTTGTACCTAGAGAGGAAGAAGACAGGAGGAATGAAGCCTCTAATAGCATAGGAGGACCTACTCAATCAGGGATCTCTTCAGAATCCCATACAAGACACTGTATGGGATGCAGCTAAGCACTGTGAGAAGGAGGGCTGCTGTCATTGCAACTATCACCACTCTCTTTCATTTCTTACAGGTTGTAAGAAGTAAGAAACATCATGAAACATCACTAACAACATCAGAGTCGGTGAAGAAGAAAAAGAAGGCACCAGAGCCTCCTGCAGCCCCATGGAGAAGTCAATGTTAGAACAGGTACACACACGGTTACTTGTGAAGGACCTGTGCTGGAGAGTTTCTCTCTTCTTTTTTTCCTTTGCATGTGGTTTTGTCTTTTTTAAACCCTGTTGTCTTTTGTTCTGCTCGTTTATTCAGAAGTTGTCTGTGCGCTTTTTTTCCAGCGATTCACTGGAAGCCCTTTCAATTTAACAAAGTCTTCACAGGTGTTCAAGAGCAGCAGATTACTACTGAATCAGAGTTGTCCACACAACACGACCAGAAATGCTCCTTCTAGTATTTTGCCTTTGGAAGAATTGCATCAAAGTCTAGGATAATGTAATTGTTGATGAATAGAAGAGTTAAGTCTTCTCAAGTCGCACAGCACGCACAGAATTGCTGTCGTGAGTTAAGTCTTCTCAAGCCACATAGCATGCACAGGACTGCTGCTGTAGTATTACAAGAGATGTAAAAACCTAGTGATGAGCCTCTTGTACCACAGGATAGTGTAGCAGTGCTTTACAAGATCCTTAGCCCCCCAGCCCTGTGGCTTTTCTACCTATTCTTACACTTGAAGGTGTCTCAGTGCAATGACCTTTGTTTAATTTCTTGTTTGCACAGCACTTTCTGCTGAACACCAGAAAATAATGCTTTCCATAATGAGGCTATGAACCATGATTGTTTTTACTTTCAATGATTTGTAAGCTAAAAGGGCCTATTTTATCAATGGCACAGGATATTAATGGGATTTTAATGTGCACCTCCTTCATATATCAGTGGCATAATAGAGACACAAGCAGACTTGCATGATAAATTATTGCAGCTTCAAAGAAAAAGTTAATGCTTTTCTTCACAGAAATGGTGCTTATACCATGTGCATGTTCTATTTGCACTGACCTTAGGAGCTTCTATGGTCTCTGTTGTCAAATCTCACTTTTAAATGTCTTTTCCTGTACACACACTTTTATATCGATGTTAACAGAGACCCAAACAACCCAAAGAAATGCAAATTAATTAAAAGCTGTACATGAGAATGATTTAAAAAGCATTAGGAGAAAATATCTTAAACTGCTTAAAACACTAAACCAATAACAGAGTCAATTTAGTAGAGATAAGTAAGTGTCTAGGTAAAATTTGTGACAAAATAAAGAGCCACATGTATTTGCTGTAACTGGGTTGTAGCGCACTAGATGAATTTATTGATTTTGCACACTTTCAGAAATGACCTCACTGGAGCTTGTGGAAGGATCTCTGCACCACGGTCCATTGCAAGGTAATTGGAAATTTAGAGTGCTCCCAAGATCATGACAACCAAAAAATAATTGAATGTGAGTAGGTCACAGGACATTTTCAGTTAAATGAGGAAAAAGGACTTTTATTCCTTTAAAAGGCATTTTGATGAATAGCAGGTAGAGATACTGTTGTTCATCACAAGATCTCAGGGACCACAAGAATTTAGCAGTGACTCTATATGTGTAAGTAAAATGAAAATGCTTTGTTTAACTTACTGAAAAGAGCATCTTACTAAGACATCAGCTAAACTAGAAGTTGAGAAAGAGGAGTCATTTTTTCACAGGGCAGACTCAAGATGTGAGTCTCTGTTACAAAAGTTTAATACCTCTCTCTAAAAAGGGAGTGATTGTCAATCAGACAAAAGAAATCACCGAGTCATCATCATCACCACAGAACTACTAAATAAATAACAGAATCACAGAACATCAGGGATTCAAGGGATCTTGAAAGAACATCTAGTCCAGTCCCCCTGCCACAACAGGATCACCTAGACCAAGGTGCACAGGAACACATTCAGGTGGGTTTTAAACATCTCCAGAGAAGGAGACTCCCCTGGGCAGCCTCTTCCAGTGCTCTGTCACCCTCACTGGGAAGAAGTTCCTTCTGATATTTATATGGAACCTCACATGTTCCAATTGCACCCATTACCCCTTTTCCTATCATTGGATGACACTGAGCAGAGCCTGGCTCCATCCTCCTGACACTAGCCCTTTCCATATTAATCAACGTGAATGAGGTCACCCCTCAGTCTCCTCTTCACCAAGCTCAAGAGACCCAGCTCCCTCAGCCTTTCCTCATCAGGGAGATGCTCCGCTACCCTTCATCATCTTAATTGACTCTGTGCTCCAGCAGCTCTGTGTCCTTCAGGAACTGAGGGGCCTAGAACTGGACACAAGATTCCAGATGTGGTCTCCCCAGGGCAGAGTAGAGGGGGAGGAGAAACTCTCTCCAACTACTAACCACTTCTGTTCTGATCCACACCAGGATGCCATTGGCCTTCATGGCCACAAAGGCACATTGCTGGCTGCTGGCCATCCTGCTGGCCACCAGGACCTCCAAGTCCCTTTCTCCTACACTGCTCTCCAACAAGTCAGTCCCTAACCTCTACTGTACCTGGGGTTCTTCTTGCTCAGATGCCAGACTCTGCACTGCCCTTGATATAGTTCATTCAGTGTCTCTCCATCCAACTCTCCAGCCTGTCCAGGTCCCACTGAATGGCCACACAGCCTGCTGGGGTGTCAGCCACTCCTCCCAACTTCGTGTCATCGACAAACTTGCTGACAGTGCACTCTAATCCCTCATCCAAGCCATTAATGAATAGGATAGGAGAGGGAATAAAAGCTAAGGACATATTTTGTTGAATAAGAACAATTACCGTAGTTTTCTACCTAAAAATACTTTACATCTTGAATTGAATGAAAGAAGAGAACAATGGTACAGTAACAGCATGCTTTGATTCTGACTGCATTCTTTCTTATTCCTTCACCTGATTTCTTCCTAAAACATGTGAGTGCAATTGCATTCATTCTTCACCACGATGCGCTCGCTTTACGTGTGCTGGTTTCCTAAGGAAGCTGGCACATTAGTCAAATGCAATCAAGGTAATGACCTAATCCAGGTTTAAGATATTATCAAGATATTTTACAAATCGGCTGACTATGAAGATGTTTGGCATACATTTATTGTACAAAGGGGGAAAGAAATAACACAGCAACAGGAGAGACTAGACAAGCCCTGCCAAGCTGCCTGATACACCCGAGATATTGTTTGTGTACTCACCTACTTCTTCAGCACAGCCATGGAGCTGCTGATCCAATGCCCTGGGCAGAGAGTCATAGAATCATCGAATCATTAGGGATTGGAAGGGACCTCGAAAGACCATCTAGTCCAATCCCCCTGCCACAGCAGGACCAGCTAGACCAAGTCACACAGGAACACATCCTGGCAAGAATGTCAAGCCATAGGAAATAGATGACAAGGGCTTCAGCAGCTGACATCTTCAATTTGCATTTGGAGATGATTAACAAATCACAGTCTATTCAATACACAGCGCAGGATGTCATGTAGAGGAAATGAAAGTTTAGCTCAGCAGGACTGGAGTCATGAAAGATCTTAGAGATGAGAAGTAAAGTGTGAAGTGAAAACATTAGCAGAAGGCAATGCATTTATGGCCTGACTAAAGATACCCCTCAATCGGGAGTTAACCAAGAGCACTAACGTGTTTAGTCTTCACACTATTAAATCAAAAACTGACTGCTAAGATAAATCACTTATCTTGTTGGGTATGCTGATTAAATCCCTTTAACCTAGGTAACAGCAGTTACCTGTCAGTGAAATCAATTGTTGTTCCCTTTCAGACTCACAGGGGAAAGTGCATGAAGTGCAGAAAAGCTCTGCTGTTAAGATCATCAGTGGCCACTCTTGTTATTGACTGGAAGCCATATGAAGAGAACGTTTCTTTCACAGTCAGAAACATCCTATCATGTTCAGTTTGATGCACATTTAAAAACATATATTTCAGCACCTGAGGTTCAGTCTGGAAACTAACCTTTCCTGTAAAGCCAGAACAGTTATACAAATCTTGCCATCCAAATCGAGCTCATTTCAAACAATGCTGTAGGGAGTGTACATGAATGTCACCCACACAGGACACTGGGTGATGCAGAAGAGCACCCAAATTCTCGCTGTGACACCAGCATTGAGTAGATGTTAACACTACCCTCTGCAGTATTTTTACTTATGTGTTCTCCATATGTCAAAGTTATAAGCTTCCATTTTAATTTCTACTGCATGAAGTGATAGATATGAGACTGAAAAATGTATGAGGGTTCCATATTAAATTACTTACCACCTATTAAGAGACTGGTGATGTTTGGTCAGGATACTAATGGGAGGTTTTTTTTTTAATCACTAAGACTACAAACACCTACTTCAGAAAAAAGATGTTTAAGGTAATCAAGCAACTTCAGAATTCCTGAAGACTAAATTTTGTCTTTAGTAGGCAGTTTATTGATCAGAAAATCAAATACTGCAGCATGCTGAGACAAATAACATCTGTCTGGTTACCACTGGTATGAAAAGAAATAGTTATCCACTGCAATTACTGCAACCTCAAACCTCTCCAATACCTTTCTCTCCCCAAAGCTTTTCCAGGAGAGTTTTGCAATCATAGATTCATAGAATAATTATGGCTGGAAAGGACCTCCAGGATCAGCAAGTCCAGCCCTCATCCCAACATCTCCCTAACCCCTAGACAATGGCCTCATGGTCTAGGGAGGAGGTGGAGCACCTCCCTTATGAGGAGAGGCTGAGGGAGCTGGGTCTCTTTAGCTTGGAGAAGAGGAGACTGAGG
>JAOXOE010029257.1:0-14740 GCA_028565055.1 Phoeniculus purpureus
GTCACCCTCACTGGGAAGAAGTTCCTTCTCATACTGATGTGGAACCTCCTCTGTTCCAGCTCACACCCATTGCCCCTCATCCTATCACTAGACGACACTGAGCAGAGAGCCTGGCTCCGAGTCGTTGCTATAGCTAGCAGTGGCCACACACAGAGGCACTTTGTATTTCATTAACTCTCCTAGAAATTGTGTGATCTGCTGTGATGGTGTCACGCGTGTGAAAGATACTGGGCAGAGAATGAACAGTCAGTTAGAGAAGGAAAACTGGCAGGAACTGAGAAGTGAAGGTAGTGTCTGTCTTTAAACAAAGAAAATAACTGAATATAACAAGGAACAGAGGGACAGGGAGGGCAGAAATCAATCCTATTAAATGTTCTTTAAAGGGCATAAAGGGATATGGGTTAAGATGGTGAATTGGGAGCTTCACAACACTAAGCAAACATTGTCCACCGTAGAGTTACATGACGTTGACTATGTGCCCTTAAAACATTAACAGTGTACAGAGGATGGCAAGAGCACAGGAAGGAAGGAAGCAGAAGAGCCAGAAGTATTTGTTAGTAATTTTTTTCCCCTTGAAACTAAAAGAGTAGGAGCCGGCTCTTAAGTCATCTAAAGGCAAATTGTAGATCTGTTTAGAAAGAAGTGTGGAGCTGAAGGATGTGGGATAGAGTAATTGCTTCTGTTCCCTGGATTTTCTCCAAAAGTTTCAAGCAGCATGAAGGTAGGAGTTTAGGGTACCCTCATCTCATTTTCCTTCCCACATTCTTGGCTGGCACTGGTGGTAGAACCTTGTTCTCGGCAACAGTTGCCATCTGCAGCAGCTCATCGTTCTCCTTATTTCATACAAGATCTTATTTCTTAATGTTTTTCTGCTCATCTTGATATCTACCCTGCATGTAGACAACTGCTAGAAGGTTCTTTACATAGATGGATGTCTGTAGGCAGGGTCTGCTGTCTCACTTCAGCACACACAATACACACGTGCTAAGACGTAGTAGGTATGTCCCTGATGGAGCTGTATTTGATGGTAATTACTAAACAACTGCTCTCTTCCTGTAATTTTGAACTCTGTAAATGTGTTTTGCTTAGTTAGGAACTTGGTATCTTCTGGCCTAGACCACTGCAGTGCAGTTGTGTGTTTAGTTTTGACACTGCTTTTTCCCCTCGCCTGCCTCCAGGTTATAACACGTAATGAATTAATGCTGGAGGAGACCAGAAACACCATTACTGTTCCAGCCTCTTTTATGCTGCGAATGTTGGCTTCATTGAATCATATAAGAGCAGGTAAGAGACTTCTGAAGAGCTTGTCCACCACACTGGTCTATGAAATTGCAGATGGGTCGGGGAACCATCAAGACCTTTGTCTGTCTGTGGCTGCATTTGGGGTTGGTGTGAAGATTCAAGGGCTCTTCAAGGTTCTCTCAACAGAATTGTTTCTTCAAGTGTGAGACTGGCAATGGTTTTGCAGCTGTTAGGTTTTTTTCCTCAAAGCAAATACCGAGAAAAGAGCAAAATAGATTTTTCAATGCTTTCAATGTTATCACAGTGTCCACCCTAAAAGACCTGGTTTGTAGTTTGTAACGTAGTACTAATTAGATGTTGAGAAGCACACTAGGTATTTGAGATACTTGAGCAGAGGAGCTGCACGACAGGAAAGCTATTGGGGATGACTGAAACAAGTTGTAAGATAAAATTGATTGTCATTGTGGACTTGGAATTGTAAAGGGATGAAGGAGTCTGTGAAGATACAGGACTGTGGGAGATGTTAATGAAGCTGCTGGCATCTGTTCCTGAGGCAGCAGGTACTAGGATGTCCCTTCAGCAGAAGGGGCAGTTCCCTAATGGCTGAAACCGGAGATACAAGGAGTAGCACGGCAAGTCCTTGTTGGGAACTGGTGTTCCTGGATGTTCCTACTGGGTAGGAAGCAAGTAAATGAAGTTTTGGGAGACTTGTTGGTTCCTGCCCCAATTGTCGCACCAGAATTCTAGGTGAAGGTGAAAGTGACACCTGGACATGTTCCTGTGCGACGGTCTAGGTGATCCTGCTGTGGCAGGGGGATTGGACTACATGGTCTTTCGAGGTCCCTTCCAATCCCTAATGATTCTATGATTCCATGATGATTCTATGACTGTAGCTATTGAACAAGGGGTCTGGAGTACTGGGCTTACAGCAGGGAAGTAGGTGGCAGCTCTGCCTGTCAGTAGCCGCTGCTCCTCTTTCACCTCTTGCTGATCTGTGAGAATTGGAGAGTCAGAGTGATGCCACTGTATCCAGCTCAGTGGTGTGGATTCCTCAGCACTGCTGTAGCTGAACCATATTAGTTTGGGTTTTTTCTTCATTTGTTATGATTTCTTTAGAGTAAAATACTGAAGGAACTGCCCAGCGTTCAAGGTCCAACAGTTTCAGCAAAGATCTGTGTTACAGCTGAGTGGAGCATCCTTCACCGGCCAGTGCGTGTTGCTTGAGTGATAGATCTTGAGCTGTTCATGTGTCCTCACACGTTTCTGTATTTGTTTTCTCTGAACAGTTCCTCCACAAGGTACTTTTTCTGATGACAGACAGTGATTCCCCAGCTTACTGGAGGATACAGATTTCTAACTGCAGCTATTCTAGTTGTAGCTCCCCAGAACAGTGTTTCCATCCCCTGCATTCACCATCTCTTCACTGTCATGCTTGGTTCACCTTTCCTGCGCTGACACCCAGTCAGCAGCTGCAGTGCTTCTCCTTTTGTATGTAAATTTCACTTTCATGCCTGGAAACCCTTCAGGGCTTTTCTTCTACTCTCCTTGTGATAACATTTCTGTGCCGTGTCTGCTCTCAGCCTGCACAGACTTCCTGTTCCCTTGCAACCCACAGCCACTGTACACTGACCCAGGGAAACAGCACGCTGCAGGCATTTACCATCGAATCATTAGGGATTGGAAGGGACCTCGAAAGACCATCTAGTCCAATCCCCCTGCCACAGCAGGATCACCTAGACCCAGTCGCACAGGACCACCAAACCCTGACAACTTTAGATGGTCCCTTTACCAAATCTCTGTGCTTTGCAGACCGTTTGGAAGGCGACAGATCGGAAGGATCAGGTCAGGAGAATGAAAACGAAGATGAAGAGTAATGAAACACCTGGACACTGATGGAATTTGTACCAGACATTGATTCTATTTTTCCTTACAGAGCTCTAGTGCAATTCTACGGTAATGCTTTTGGATAACCTAACCCTTCGTTTTTGAATGACCGTGTGCATGACTTTGGGAGAGTGTGCAAGTAAAACAAGCAAAAATGTTTTTAAAATGTTTTGCCATGTATGAGGGGTGCTAGAAGATGCAAAGTGCAATATTTTCCTTAACCTGCAAATGTGGGAGCTTGGATCAATGTTTTAAAGTAACTTTCATTCTAGTAAAAAAACGTTGGTTCAAATCAATTTCTATACCTGCTGTTTGCATGTTTGTTGCTTTCTAATTAAAAGAGTTGGTTGTTATAAGGAGTTTTGTGGTTTTCCTTTGTGCCATCATTGATTCCGTTTCTTTCTCACCTTGGACTCTAACTCTCTGCTGCCATCACTGGCGTTGGTTCTCAGCGAAGACACAAACCAGTTCTTCCTTACTGCAAGCACTGGGATTCTCTGTGACTTTGAGACCCCCTTGCCTCTTGATTCTTGGACCTCTGTGGGCATAACCCACACCCACTAAATTGTCTTTCCATCAGCCTTCCTGTAGGAGCCTTTCCTCGTTTGGATCTGTAGTGCTGTTGCTGCTGGGGGTAGCAGATGCTGAGAGGCTCCATCAGGAGTTACGGAACGCCAAGAGGAATTCTGAATCAGCTGGATGAGGATACGTGCGACTTCATTGCCCTTGAGACTGTTGAATGTATACGTTCAGCACGTGATCTTTGCCAACTTCGCTTAGATCTACAAGAGGAAGTCCCCACGGCAAAGTCTACACGGCGTTACTGCAACATTCCAAACCCTGATTCACAATGCAGGCAGGCAGAAAGGGCTTGGGGAAGGGACATAAATCAGAGGGACAGAAGGAGAAATCTCTCAAGAAAGAGATTGAGGGGCTGGAGCAGGTCCAGAGGAGCAACAAGGCTGGGGAAGGGACTGGAAGCAAAGGCTGATGAGGAGAGGCTGAGGGAGCTGGGAGTGTTTTAGCCTGGAGAAGAGGAGACACAGGGGAGACCTTCTCCCTCTCTGCAACTCCCTGAAGGGTAGAGGTCTGGCTCTTCTCCCAGGCAACTAGTGGCAGGATGAGAAGGCAGGGCCTGAAGCTGCCAGGGGAGTTAGGCTCGGTGTTAGGAGGCACTGTCAACAAAATACAGTAACACAATGTCTGATGCCAGTGATGCTTGACATGCATCTGCTTCCAAAAGGGACAACTGTGATGTTTCTGCAGAACTCTGACTTTTTATTGGGAAACTAATCTTTGCCTTTAGAAAACAAACCCTTCCTCAAGTAATTATTATCTGGAGAGGATCACAGAACATTAGGGATTGGAATGGACCTCGGAAGATCATCCAGTCCAATCTCGTTGCCACAGCAGCATCACCTAGACCAGGTCGCACGGGAACACATCCAGGTGGGTCTTAAACATCTCCACTGAAGGAGACTCCACAACCCCTCTGGGCAGCCTGTTCCAGGGCTCTATCACCCTCACTGTTACGAAGTTCCTTCTGATATTTATATGGAACCTCCCATGTTCCAGCTCACACCCATTGGCCCTTGTCCTATCACTAGATGACACTGAGAAGAGCCTGGCTCCGTCCAACGCTTTGTTTTCACTAGAGAGGTTTTATAAATCATCCCCATGGGTGTCTTGTCCTTCTAAAAATAAAACAGCTGCTTCTGGCACTTCTGCTTTGGTCACAGCAGTCACCAGCGAGGAGCGGGCAGCATAAAATACAATCAGCAGTCTTGTAAATGACTAACAAGCACTTTCTTTTCAAAGGGTCTCTCATTTATTCAACGTATAAGTATTAACTTTAATTCCAGCTGCATAGTTCTGACTGCAAGGTTGGATCTCAGGAAGGGTAACAGTTAAATATTTGGAAGACTTCAATGTTATTTTTCAAAGATCAGTGAAGCTTTTCCAGCAGTTTGTACTAAACTCAGACACCTGTAGTGGTTGGGTTGGGGTTTTATAAGCATCTAGGTAACGGGTGCAAGTCTCAAGTCCAAGAACTGAGCAGTGACAGGAGCTGTTGGCAGGAGCAGGAAGGGTGCAGGTAGCTCTGGAGTTTGCAGCAGCAGGAGGAAATTTGCCGGTGTAACTCAGCTGTGCAGACCCCAGTAGCACCTGGATAGATGAGCAGCAATGTGCAATTCAGAACTCACAGTTTTTGAAGCAAATCTTGTGATCTGGGTCTCGTTTCACCTGCGAGGGGCTTTGGAAGAGCTGCTGGAGAGCTGCCTGGTGTAAAAGGACCTGGAGGGGGGTTGTCTGACAGCTGGCCGAATGGGAGCCAGCAGGGTTCCCAGGTGGCCAAGGCAGCCAACAGCATCCTGGCCTGGATAAGGAATGAAGGAATCAGTAGGAGTAGGGAGATGATGGTGCCCCTGTACTCTGCACTCGTGAGACTGTACCTTGAGTACTGGGTCCACTTTTGGGTTCCACGGTATCAGAAGGACATTGAGGGGCTGGAGTGGAGCCAGAGTAGGACAGTGAGGATGGGGAGAGGGCTGGGAAACAGACCCTGTGAAGAGCAGCTGAGGGAACTAGGGTTATTTAGTCTAGAGAAGAGGAGGCTGAGAGGAGACCTTCTTGGTCTCTACAGCTCCTTACAAGGAGGTTGTAGTGAGACTGCTGCTGCTGTCTGCTCCCAAATGACTGATGATAGGATGAGAGGGGAAACAGCCTCAAGTTGCGTCAGGGAAGGTTTAGATTGGATCTTAGGAAGAAGTTCTTTGCTGAGAGAGCTTTTGGGCACTGGAGCAGGCTGCCCAGGGAGGTGGTGGAGTCCACATCCCTGAAGGTGTTCAAAAACCGAGTAGCTCAAGCACTTGAGTCCGTGGTGTAGGAAGCCGTTGGGATGAGGCTGGACTTGATGAGCCTGGAGGTCTTTTCCAGCCAGAATGATTCTATGGTTCTGTGCTGCAGGAGCTCCCTCTAGTGCCCCCATTCAAGCTGCTTTTATGGAAGATTGAGCCCTGTGTGCAGGAACATTTGATGCTAACAGTGGTGCAGTGCACTTGACAGTCTTCCTATCAGTAAGCCAATGAAAGGGAAAAACCAACAAGCAACAGACCATAATACTCCTGATAAGCATCACATAGACTATATTGGGTTGGAAGGGGCCTCCAAAGGGCCTCTAGTCCAAATGACCAATGACCACTTCAATGATCTGCTCCAGACAAACCCAAACTTGTTCTTTTCAATTCAAGTAACAGCAGCTCAGATTACATGGGTAGGATGGGGAGTGAGAATACAGGAAGGACCTTGGCTTTGTGCTTTGCAGACTGACAGCTGTACATAGGCTCAGGCTGGTCCTTCTCAAAGCAGAACAACTCAAATGATCAGAAGGCTGGAGCATCTCCCCTATGAGGATGGGCTGAGCAAGTTGGGGTTGTTCAGCTTGGAGAAGATGAGACTCCCAGGTCACTTAGAGCAGCTTTCCAATGTCTGAAGGGGGCTACAAGAAAGCTGTGGTAGAGCGTTTGACATGAGTGGTAGGTAGAGGACAAGGGGAAAGGGTTCCAGACTTGAAGAAGGGAGATTCACATTGGATGTGAGGAACAAATTCTTTGCTGTGAGGGTGCTGAGATCCTGGAACAGGTTGCCCAAGGCAGTTGTGGCTGCCTTATCCCTGGAAGTGTTGAAGGCCTGGTTGAATGGGGCCCTGAATAACCTGATCTATTGAAGGTGTCCCTGCCTGTGCTGGAGGGTTGGAACTAGATGATCTTTAAGGTCCCTTCCAACCCTGGCTGTCCTATGATTCTCCCACAACAGCGTGTGGTCCATTTTTACATGCTGGGAAGAGCACGTTCCCTCAGCCAGCACCCAGATCTCATTGAACTCACTTGTATGAAGGATGTTTCTTAAGAGCACCAAGAAGACCACAAGCAGCTGGTTTGATTTGTCGATACAATTCCTGGAAAATAATTAGGTGTCTCAAAGTTTGGGCAGATGGTCACCGTAAGCAGCCGTCTCTTGTTTAAATGTCAAAGATGCTGAGCCTGTTCAAACTGCTGTCTGCCTGAGTTCTAGGTCTTCAAGCCTTTCCCTGGTGGAAGTAGGACAAAGTTCATCATCAACATCCAGCATCAGCTTTATCGCAACTGCAACTTGAATAAAATGCTGCAGTAGACTCTGGTGTGTGTCCTGAGCTCTCCCAGAACATCCCAGAGGATTTTCCAGAAGAAACTGCAGAAGTAAGTGTTTGACTGTCCTTGCACAAGCTAAATAGCTACCATTGAAGTGTGTGTCTGCTTCTCTTTTAAGGGATGGGGGAATATAGAATTGTAGAATCATCATGGCATCATGAAAAGGACCTCCAGGATCATCAAGTCCAGCCCTCATCCAAACAGCTCCCTAACCCCTACACCGTGGCCTCAAGTGCTCAAGCTACTTGGTTTCTAAACACCTCCAGGGATGGGAAATCCACCACCTCCCTGGGCAGCCTGTTCTAGTGCCCAACCACTCTCTCAGCAAAGAACGTCTTCCTAAGATCCAATCTAAACCTCCCCTGACACAACTTGAGGCCATTTCCCTTCATCCTATCGTTAAGAATTTGGGAGAAGAGACTAGCACCAGCCTCGCTACAACCTCCTTTGAGGTAGAGCAACAAGGTCTCCTCTCAGCCTCCTCTTCTCTAGACTCAATAACCCCAGTTTCCTCAGCCATTCTCCACAGAGCTTGTTTTCCAGCCCTCTCCCCAGCCTCATTGTCTTCTCTGGCCCCACTCAATGTCCATCCCCACCTCAATGTCCTTCTGATACTGTGGCACTCAAAACGGGACCCAGTACTCAAGGTGTGGTCTCATGAGCGTGAGTGAGTACAGTGGCACCATCCCCTCCCTACTCCTGCTGGTTACACTGTTCCTGAGCGTTTACAGCCTCTTAGCCTTTCCTCATTATGGAGATGTTCCTCTCCCTTCATCATCTTCGTGGCTCTGTGCTGAACTCTGTCCAGCAGTTCCATGTCCTTCTTGAACTTGAAAATTACAATTTCTTCTGGGCCACAAAAATGCAAGGGAAGTGTTAAGCAGTGAATTACCTCCTCTTTACAAGTCAATTTAATTTACGCTGTGTTTCTGAGAACTTACAGTCTGTCTCTCTACATCCCTTTCCTTTACCTCATCATGGATATTTAGTAGTTCTACTGCAGGGGGTCATAAGGTGTAAGAGCAGAAGAAGATCAGCATAGCAAAGAAGAAAGGAACTGAGTTAAACAGAAGAGCAGAGCTTTACTGAGAGAAAAGCAATCCATCTTGCTTCACAGACCACAGCCAGGGGTAGATATTTTTCTTCTGGAATGAAACCTGGATGTGTTTGAAATAACTCATTCAAAAGCTGTTCCCCCTGAACTAATCTCAATTGGAAAAGGGCATTGTTCAGCCTGTTACTGCAGAAAACACCACAACCAAATCCCTCTCGACTCAGGATTGCTGCCTTTGCCATCCCATGGCCTAGAATGTCTGCATTTCAGATTTGGTTTATGGAAGCATCCTCCTACAACAAATGCATTCGAGTGCATACTTTAGCTTCCACACACTCTTAAACCATAATGGGAGAGCTAAAAATTAAGTTCTAAAGGTCAGTGGAATCAAGATGAGTTGGGCATCTTACAGAGTCACAGAACATGAGGGATTGGAAGGGACCTTGAAAGATCACCCAGTCCAATCCCCCTGCCACAGCAGAATCTCTTAGATCTAGTTGCACAGGAACATGTCCAGGAGGGATTTAAACATCTCCAGAGAAGGAGATATCACAACAACCCTGGGCAGCCCCTTCCATTGCTCTGGTGAAGCTCTGGCCATAGCTAAATGCAGGCTGCTGACCCTGTGGAGGAGACCTTTGAGCTGGACATCAACACCTTAATTCTGCTTCAGAAGTTGTGTTCTTTGTCTCTAGGGTCTAGACAAGTCACACAGGAACATGTCCAGGGGGATTTTAAACATCTCCAGAGGAGACTCCACAACCCCACTGGGCAGCCTCTTCCACTGTTCTGTCACCCTCACTGTGAAGAAGTTCCTTCTCATATTCATTTGGAACCTCCTGTGTTTCAGCTGACACCCATTACCCCTTGTCCTATGATTAGATGATATTGAGTAGAGCCTGGCTGCATCCTTCTGACACCCACACTTCACATATTTATAGACATTCATGGGGTCACCCCTCAGTCTTCTTTTCTCCAAGCTCAAGAGACCCAGCTCCCTCAGCCTTTCCTCATCAGGGAGATGCTCCACTCCATCATCTCTGTGGCTCTGCGCTGAAGTCTCTCCAGCAGTTCTGTGTCCTTCTGGAACTGAGGGGTCCAAAACTGAACACAGTATTCCAGATGAGGTCTCACCAGGGCTGAGTAGAGGGGGAGGCGAACCTTCTTGATCTGCTAACCACCCCTCTTCTGATCCACCCCAGGATGCCATTGGCCTTCTTGGCTACAAGGGCACATTTCTGGCTCATGGTCATCCTGCTGTTGTAATTCCTGAATTTGCTGGAGCTTAGGTCTAAGGATATTTTTATTGGTATCAGTCAGGGAGTTTGGGGCAGAAGAAAGAATATTTTTACATGAAAGAGGACAGTGGAACTGTGCAACACAGAGACTCACTTGGTTATATATTTAGGATCTAATTGGCTTCTGCTGCCACAGTCCCAGAGGCCTTTAGGGTGATATATCTGGAAGGTCTGGAATGTCTTGTGTTGCTATGAAGATGTTTGGGGGATTGGACTAGATGATCTTTCGAGGTCCCTTCTAATCCCTAATGATTCGATGTCTTATTTTTGCCATCGTGTCAAATCCTGCACAATACTAGAAAAATAATGCCTGTAGTTTGGTTTTGGATACCATGCATATCTCTAAGCTGCTTTAATCCTTAGACAATCCATTCTTCATTCTAGATGACAGCAGCGGAAAGTGCTTTCAATCTTGATTTACAGGTAGTTTCTTACATTGTTCCCTTGAAACAGATGTTTCCTTGACTGAGTTTAGTTTTTCTTTCCTCCAAGCAGCAAAGGCCGAGGAGAATTTACTGTGCCCATCTCTGGACTGTTTATTGCAGTTGTCTTCAGAGTGTCAAAGGACAGCATGGGCCACTTGTCTGTGTTACTTCACAGTTGCCAGATGAGCATTGACAGTGTAAAAGTCAAGTTACATGGAGGATCTAGGTAAGTACAGCAGTTTGTCTAATTATTCTGTGGGAAGAGGCAGGGTTTGTAGCATAAAGGACCCTTTTTAAATGTTGACTTGTAGGTATCCAATTACAGGATTGACTAACTGTAGAAAGCTATGAAAATAGGTTCTTAAAATCTGTTTTCAAAACCAGGCTCCACTGCTGAGTGTTTGAAGCGTAGTTAATCCACCCTTGCAGCTCAGAAAACCAACCATGTCCTGGGCTGCATCAAAAGCAGCACAGAGTCAGTCAAGAGAGGCGATTCTTCCCCTCTACCCTGACATTGCTGAGATCCCACCTGGAGTACTGTGTCCAGTTCTGGAGTCCCCAACATCAGAAGGACACAGAGCTCCTGGAAGGTGTCCAGAGGAGAATGACTCAAATGATCAGAGGACTGGAGCACCTATGAGGACAGACTGAACAAGTTTGGGTTGTTCAGCCTGGAGAAGATGGGGCTCCCAGGTGACCTTAAGCAGCTTTCCAACCTCTGAAGGAAAGGAGCTACAAGAAAGCTGGGGAAGGGCTTTTAACATGGGTGGTAGCGAGAGGATGAGGGGAAAGGGTTCCAGACGTGAAGAGGGGAGATTGAGGTTGAGCATGAGGAACAAATTATTTGCTGTGAGGGTGCTGAGATGCTGGAACAGGTTGCCCAAGGAAGCTGTGACTGCCCCATCCCTGGCAGTGTTGAAGGCCAGGTTGGCTGGGGCCCTGAGTAACCTGCTGTAGTGAAGGTGTCCCTGCCTGTGCAGGGGGGTTGGAACGAAATGATCTTTAAGGTTTGTGAAAAAAGCCCCATTTGGACATATTAAAGACTACAGGATTGCAAGTGGAGGTTTGCAGGTACGAAGGTAATGTAGACTGATAGTGCCTCTTGACAAACCAACCTAAAATATTGGGATAAAACTTTCAAAGAAATATATATCATAGAAGAGATCATAGAATCATTTAGGCTGGAAAAGACCTGTAAGATCATGGAGTTCAACCATTAATCCAAATGTCACAGAACATTAATATGTTCAGATATGAAACAAAACTTGTAGTTCTCATTTGGATTTTCTACAACTCACAGAATTACTGAGGCTGGAAAAGCCCTCTGAGCTCAGCCAGCCCAGCCCATGACCTGACACCGCCACATCAGCTGAACCAGAGCACTAAGGGCTACAGCCAGGCTGTCCTTAAACACCTCCAGGGATGGGGACTCCACCACTGCCCTGCACAGTCCAGTCCAGCCTCTAATCACCCTTTCCATGGGTTTCCTAACATCCAACCTTAACCCTCCCCTGGTGCAGCTTCAGGCCCTGCCCTCTCGTCCTGGCGCTGATTGCCTGGGAGAAGAGCCCTACCCCCACCTGACTGCAACCTCCCTTCAGGGAGTGGTAGAGATGGAGGAGGTTTGCCCTGAGTCTCCTCTTCTCTTTTTTGTCTTACTCAAAGACAAAAAGTGGCTAATTGAATAGTGTTTTATCAACATGTGAACAGGAACATTCACTACTTTGCAGATTGCCTTCTATATAGCTCTTACAAGACCAAGAACCCACAGCATTCATCTGAGACTCACAAATTAATAAAAAATCAACTGCACAGTCTGTCAGTATCACTGCAATCACATCTTGTTAATACAAATTACATTGACATCCGTGTCTACATGATTTTGTATTTCAAAGTTATTTCAACCTGTATTAAACAGTCTTTGTGTTCATTTCCTTCAGCTGGATCTACAGCTTTCTGTCTGGTTACCTTGAGAAGCTCATTTACGCAAAATTGAATAAAAATGTAAGTTTGCAAAGATGGTTTCAGCTAGTGATGGGAGGAGTTGAAATGCAGCCCTTATGCCACTGAATTGTCTCTCTTTTCATACAGCTATGCCCAAGTATTGAAGACAAAATCCAGATGATGGATGCACAACTAAGAGAGCATAAAGGTGAGTTGAATCACAGAATCACAGAACATTAGGGATTGGAAGGGACCTCGAAAGATCATCCAGTCCAATCCCTCTGACACAGCAGGATCACCTAGACCAAGTTGCACAGGAACACATCCAGGCTGATCTTAAATGTCTCCAGAGAAGGAGACTACAACTCCCCTGGGCAGCCCCTTCCAGTGCTCTGTCACCCTTACCATGGAGAAGATCCTTCTGATATTTATATGGAACCTCCTGTGTTCCAGCTCACACGCATTGCCCCTTGTTCTATCATTAGATGACACTGAGCAGAACCTTGCTCCATCCTCCTGACACCCACCCTTCACAAAACATGACTGTGGTGGAGATGCTGCTTATCTATGCCAGCAGTTTATGTGTCATGACAATGCTAGACAGTGGTGGAAAGTGGCTGCTCACAGGTTTGTTGGCTTAAGAGAGCTCTGTCTGCTCAATGAAACGATTGTGTTGAAGCCAGTGTCTTGAAAGAGCAGCAAGCTGGAGCTGAGATCTGTGGTGGTGTCATCATTCCCCGAGGTAGCGATGCAACAAGCTTTGTTCTACATCATCGCCTCTCACTTGGAAAGTTCTGTCTCAGGGAGTAATACAAACTCTTTGTTAATAGAGGTAGTAGACTTCAGGATCACTTCAACTTCTTAAGACAATAGGACTTGGGCAACTGAGAGTATTAACTACATCATTTCAAAGACATTCATAGAAGTTTTTTCTTTCACTTCTTGGGTGGGTTGCTAACATTTGCATTAAGCTTTTCACTGTCTGGGCCACTTCTGCAATCAATTATTTTTTCAAGCAGAATGAGCCCTTAGGAAGGTACAACCCAAAAGGCTGCAGTACAACCAGCTCCTCAGAGCAGCACTCGGGCAGTTTGCTAACCCTGGCTATGATGTGTTACATGAATAGCTGGGTGGGGAAAAAAGGGGTCTCTTTAGCTTGGAGAAGAGGAGATTGAGGGGTGACCTTGTTAATGTCTATAAATGTGTGAAGGGTGGTTGTCAGGAGGATGCAGCCAGGCTCTGCTCAGTGTCATCTAGTGATAGGACAAGGGGCAGTGGGTGTGAGTTGGAACAGAGGAGGTTCCACATCGATATGAGCAGGAACTTCTTCACGGTGAGGGTGACGGAGCACTGGAAGGGGCTGCTCAGGGGGGTTGTGGAGTCTCTTTCTCCTGGAGACATTTAAAACCCTCCTGGCCATGTTCCTGTGTGACTTGGTCTAGGTGATCCTGCTGTGGCAGGGGGACTGGACTGGATGATCTTTCGAGGTCCTTTCCAATCTCTAATGTTCTGTGATTCTGAATTATGACTTTCCTTCCTGTTTTAGTTACTTAAGTTATAGGAAACTAGTCCAAGACAACAATCCAGACAACCTCCACACTCAGCAGCCGCCCCAGGGTGGCTCATCACACCCCAAAAGTGATGTCTACAACCAAGTCTTGAGGTATGACCCTCTTTGCTCTAGAAGCTGTCCACACGGCTGGTTTAGCCCAGCACTTGAACAGCTCAAATTAAGTGGGATGAGCACCACACAACTAACAATAAGATGTCACGATTAAGGCGCAAACCTCATTTGTGCAAGCGTATAAGCGGTGTCACATCTTCTTAGCGCAAGAAGAACTTAGTATTTCAGCTCAGTGGTGCTGTCATAGCTGGCTCTACACACCGTGTATCACAAGCTCAGTGACAGTCAATGACAGCCATCCTGTCAAGCGGCCTGATTCTGTTTGACATGCAATGCCCTTTACCCCGCTTTGTCAGTGGCAAGAAGCCACATGATGTAAATAATATTTAAACAGACCCTAGGGCATCTGAGCATCGCCTGAGCGACATAATGCTGCTCTTGTGTAAGAGAGAACCAAGCCCGGAGAATTTTGTCCTTGAATTCAAAGGATACAGGATGGATCATACATGCTGCTACAGAGGAGTTAGACCGGCTGGATAATAGCAGCATTTATTATTCACCACATGATAGTTAGTTCTGACTAATAGGTATAGCATGGGTCCAGGAATTCACCTTTTAGGTTGGGGTTTTTTTCCAGTGCACAGGGTCTTAAAAACGGAGCAAGAATGTGCAGCAACAGCAGCATGTTCCTGCGTGTGCTTAGAGCACGTGGGTTTCCAGGTTGCTATCGCTCAGGCTCAGGAGGATCATGATACATCTGAGCTGTGCTGTTTGCCTTTTTCGTGACCACAGTGTCACACAGAATCACAGAACATTAGGGATTGGAAGGGACCTTGGAAGATCACCTAGTCCAATCCCCCTGCCACAGCAGGATCACCTAGATCCAGTCACACAGAAACACATCCAGGAGGGTTTTAAAAGTCTCCAGACTAGGAGACTCCACAATCCTCCTGGGCAGCCCCTTCCAGCGCTCCATCACTCTCACCCGGAAGAAGCTTTTTCTCATATTGGTGTGGAACCTCCTCTGTTCCAGCTCACACCCATTGCCCCTTGTCCTGTCATTAGATGCCACTGAGCAG
>JAOXOE010029258.1:0-14738 GCA_028565055.1 Phoeniculus purpureus
GAGTGGCATGATCTAGATGTTAGATGTTAGGTTTACTTGGTTTATTTGGATTTAGGTTGGACTGGATGATCTTTAGGTCTTTTCCAACCTTATCATTACTGTGATACTGTGAGTGGAAAGATCTGCGGGATAGAGTGAGAGCACTGATGGGATTGCTAACCTGGAGAATGTGCTGGGCTGAAAGCTGGGTACACATCAGGAGAGCAAGCAGCGGTCATGGCATTGTGTGACTGCCGGTCTTCATTTGCAGGCAGAAATCTGAGTGCATAACTGGAAGGTGAACATGGTTCAAACATGGGTTCATGGACAAACATGGGTTCAGTGGAACTCTGTCATTAAACTCTGTCATGAAACTCTGCTCTGCAGACATTAATTGCTTCTTTGTCCTTAACATTTGTGAAATCTGTCAGCTGACCAAACCTTTTTACCCAGCTATTGGTTATATTTGAGTCTCACACTGAAGTGGAGTGTTCCTTTTTATCAGTGACACTTAAAAGTTGTTGCTTAGATGAGGCCACCACCTCTTTCTCTTGACATTCAAGTGAAATTAAACGACATTCCAAAAGACAAAATAAACTTGAGTCCCTATAAATGTTTAATGCCTTCCATTAGAGCCAAAGTCTCTTTAGGAATTTGGAAAATGGATGGTTCTTTTTTTTGCACAGGGAAGTGGAGTGAAATGGCTACTTGCAAGTTTTGCATAGTTTTTAAATAGCACTGGAAGACAATGTTCAACTCATTTCTCACCATTTCAGTAAAGGAGCTCTGCTGGCATCCTACCTAAATGGAGATGTTTGACCTACTGCATCAGTATAAAAGTTACTCAGCAATAATCACTCGGTTCCAGATGTTGTCTCTGCATGATTTATAGCTCTTTCCTTGATGGATCCCTTCCTTTTACTCATGTATGGTAAACATTTGCTGCTGCTGACTTCTGTAGAAGTAGCCTGATCTCAGCCTCTCCCTCATAGCTTCACTCTTGTGCATGACTGTAGCTGCTCCTGTAAATGTCTCCTCTTTGCAAAGACACTGAACAGAACTTGAAGTCCCTTAAACTAAGAGCTTCACTGATTTAACTGGGTGCAAGGCACTTGGACCAACTGCTGTGAGCTACAGGAGTCTGATTTGTGGTATCTGGTTAAAAGATGAATCCCTTGATTCTTACTGATTTTTCTGGAGTTACCTGGACATTTGAAAGAAGCACATCAACATCTGTAAAAACAGTGTCTTGCAGTCTAGGATTGTTACCATGGGGGCTGCTTTAATATTTAGACTGAGTACAGGGTTATCTAATTCAGCTGGTTACATGATGCCTTGAGTTTTTGGAGCATGGGAAGAAAACAACAGTAAGGTGTTGCAGGGAGTTATCAGTTTACTGATGTAAGACCTTCATCTTGATGAAAAAACAAAGCCTTAAGAGGAATGTTTGTTTATCAGTGCATGTTTTAGAGTACTTTGGGAAGGGCTCAGTCAGTCATACATGCTATTTTTGTACTGGGCCATTTCACTTTATGAAAATACTCGGGTTTTTAGGAGAACCTGAAATTCTGTCATGTAGCAAGCACCTGTGAATTTCTAAAGGTGAAGAGGTTATTTATACTCAAGGGAGAGAAGTGTATTGAATAACCTGGGGAAGGTGAATGGATTTTCAGCAAGTGGTCTTTGGAAGCCTGTGAGGCAGTGAGGCTGGAAAGCAGTCTAGCAGAAAAGGACCTGTGAGTTCTAATTGACAGGTGGCTGAATATGAGCCAGTAGTGTGCCCAGGTGGCAGAGAAGGCCAATGGCATCCTGGCCTGTGTTAGAAACTGTGTCCAACCACAATAGGAAGGTGATTGTGTCCCTGTACTTGGCACTGGTGAGACCGCACCTTGAGTACTGTGTCCAATTTGGGGCTTCTCAGTACAAGGGAGACATCAAGGTGCTGGAGAAGGTGCAGAAAGTTGGTGAAGGGCCTGGAGAAGAAAAATCATGTGAGGAGAGATTGAAAGAGTTGGGGCTGTTTAGTTTGAGGAAGAGGAGGCTAAGGGGAGACCTCATTGCTCTCTACAGCTATCTGAAAGGACATTGTAGAGGTGTTCACACTGTTCTGATAGGTAATTAGTGACAGAACCAGAGGGAATGGGTTTAAGCTTCAAGAGGGTAGGTTTAGACTGGACATCAGGAAAAAATTCTTCAGAGAGATTGGAATGGGCTGCCCAGGGTGGTGGTTCAGTCATCATTCTTGGATGTGTTTAAAAGTCACTTAGATATAGTTGGGGGATATGGTTTAGGAGTGAACTTGGAGAGTAGGGCTGATGGTTGGACTTGATGATCCCAAGGCTCTGTTTCAACTTGAATGATTCTGTGATCCTGAAGGGAAGGGGTAGCTTCTGGGATCTGCTTTGGATTGAAAAGCTTTCCACAAGGCTTCAAAGTTTTTGAGAAAGCAAAGGCCTTCAGGCATATGGGTGTCTCTGGATTGTTGATTAATTGGTTGGAAGGTGGGAGATAAAGGGTAAATCTTGCCATGAGGGGAGTACCGTGAGTGGGGAGAAAGAAGGTAGGACTGAAGGGCTGCTGGAAGATGTTGCCCATTTCTGGGCAAAGGGAAAGGTAAAACATGGTGCAAATGACCTGTGTTTGTGCAGAGAGTGTAAGAAGCAGTATTGTGGGCTCCATGTGACAAAAATTGCTAGTTCATAGCTAGACAGATCTTTGTCTGCTGCCTTGCTGAGCGCCAGAGACTGATGGCTCTTGAATGTATGGCTGGGGCTGAGAGTTGTCCTGACATTTGAAGGCAGTTGACTTGATGGATAACGTGGGTGTCTGCTTTGTTTCCTAGGTGACCTGTTAAGTAGCCTGTTGCAGAGTCCCAGTGCAGCCAAATTAATGAACCAGCCAATCCCCATCCTTGATACAGACAGTGAATATGTATGTTCTCTGGCACTGGAGTGCCTGGCACACCTCTTCAGCTGGATCCCTTTGTCTACTAGCATCACTCCCTCACTCCTCACCACCATTTTCCACTTTGCTCGCTTTGGCTGCGACACCCGTGTTCGGAAGATGTCTTCTGTCAATGGCAGCAGCCAGAACTCGGTGTTGGGACAGGAGCGGGGCCGCCTTGGTGTCTTGGCTATGTCTTGCATCAATGAACTGATGTCTAAGAACTGTGTGCCTGTGGAGTTTGAAGAGTATTTGCTACGGATGTTCCAGCAGACTTTCTACCTCCTGCAGAAGATTACCAAGGAGAACAATGCCCATACAGTGAAGAGCCGGCTAGAAGAACTGGATGAAAAGTAAGAACAATCAAACAGCACAGTATAGCTGTGCTAGGGCTTCTTCCTTTCTAAAAGACTGTCTTTATTATTTTGTGGTCATGCATGGTGTGTCTAATCACCTTTTTTTCAGAGTACTGTGCTGGTGGAGCCAGGCAGAAAGGTAGGTGCCCACAGGTAAGGCTTTGGTAAGGGGCTGAGTTTGCTAAGGGACTTTGTTTGGTGGCACAGGTTTGCATTCTTTCCTGTCCTCTTCCTCCCCTTTCCCCCATTCGTTACTGTTTGACTGCAGGTCTGAGGTGGCACAAGAGCTGAACCTGCCCTTCATTCAGTTGTAACAGAAAACAGAAGAGGCTCGGTGAGGTAAAGGCATTGTAGTATTCACTTTCCTGGTTGGTATCTGCCTTCTCTGCTTAAACTCAAACATCTGAAGAGTGGGTAGATACTTCACGAGTCCTGGCTTGAAAGAAAATAGAAGTAGTTTCCTACCCTTTGTTGAATTGCTTTTCTAATTTTCACTTCTTTTAAACAACACCAACAGACAGCTTGGAGTTCTGCTCGCGGCAGTGGTGGATGGCTCCAGTGCAGAGCTGTGTTGTGTTTGAATGGAGGCAGCAGGGAAGTAGCAGCATCTTGGGAGGCTGCATATTGCTTTTTTCCAGAAAGTTACTACAGCCCTTGTCACCTAAATCAGCTTGACTCTTCCATACCAGATATTCCTGCTTGTAGGAAAAAAAAGTGGGATGTGTTATGTTGAGTGGTTGAACCAATGTGTTGGCAGGCTGGTGGCAGAGGTGCTGATTTGATGCTGCCTCTCGTAGCAGACTGATGCTGGCACTGGCAAATAGGTTGGAGTGGTGTGAGTGTGCTCCCTGCGTTGCTTACAGATATGTGATGGTAGAGATAAATTTGAGGAGCTGCTATAGATGATGTCTGTGCCTGGCCAAGCTTTTCAGATTGTTTTCTGTAGTGTTTTGGTGTTCTAATATCCACTCAAGAGAAAAAAAAAATTGCCAAAACCTTGTGGGTCTATTTGTAGACATGAGTTCTGTAAAATCCCCCTCTTCTTGATCTGCAGATACATAGCTATGAATGGTAACTCTAGATTAATTGTGACTTCTGCTTAACAGTGGGTTCTACTTGCCCATTTTTTAACTAACTTGCTCTGGATTCAGTATTGCTGCCTTCCTGGAAGTGTGTAGAAACCTGCTGCTGTGGCATAGAATCATAGGAAGGTTACAATTGGAAGGAACCATAAAGATCGAGTTCTATCCCCTCTTCATGGTCAGCAGCGCCTCCCGCTAGATCAGGTTGCTCAGAGCCCCATCCAGCCTGGCCTTGGAACACTTCTAGGGATGGAGCTTCCACAACTTCTCTGGGCAACCTGTTACAGTGTCTCACTATACCCTCACACTAAGAAGCTTCTTTCTATTCTCCATCCTGAATTTTTCCTCTTTCAATGTAAAACCATTCCCCCTTGTCCTGTCACCCCTTGCTCTTGTAAAAAGTCTCTCCCCATCTTTCCTGTAGCCTCCTTCAGGTACTAGAAGGCTGCTGTGAGGTACTCCTGGAGCCTTCTCTTTTCAGGCTCAACAACCACAGCTCCTGTCTTCATGGGAGAGGGGCTCCAGCCCTCAAATCATTTTCATCGCCTACTCAGGACCCACTCCCAACAGCTCCACATCCTTCTTGTGTTGGGAGCTCGAAAGCCGGACACAGTATTCTGGGTGAGGTCTCACCAGGGCAGAGCAGAGGGACAGAATCCCCTCTTTTAATCTCCCGGTGACACTTTTGATGCAGCCCAGCATGCACCTGGCCTTCTGGGTAGCCATTGCACACTGGTTGCTCATGGCCAGCTTTTGGTCCACTAGCACTCCTAGATCTTTTCCCACACTGCTGCTCTCAAGCGTGGGAAAGCATAGAAGATCTGTGCACACAGTTGCACTCTGTATTTCAGAAAGCTCTCATGGAAACCTGCAGACCCTGGTTTAACACTCTTCTTTTACTGGCAAAGCTGTAGGGGGGCTGTGGCTTGGCCTTGGCAGAGATGGTATGGCAGTATCTGCTGCTCACCCATGTTGTCAGCATAATTGCTGGTGAAGAATTGTGAGACCCTTTGCTATTCATAGCCAGGGGCTGAAACAGGTATATAACAAATCTAGCTGCCTGCTGGAGGAACAGAGCTTTCTTGGAGCTCACTGACCTGTCTGCGTGAAAGGATGTGAGGAGTCTCCTTTGGTCACATAGCACAGCTATATGTTCTGTGTCCAGGCCTAAAGAACTTAGCTCATGGAGGTGCCATCTTGTCTTGGACTAGCAAAATCCTGAACAAAATTGATGTTGAAGAAGCTAACATGAGGTGACTGCTGCCTTCACTGCCTGCCTCCCCTGGGACCATTCCTTCTCTTTTGCTCATGGTGCCAGTTCTGTTAGAAAAGCAGAGTGGCCTTGGGCAGCTAGTGCTGTCACACCAGGCCAGAAAAGGGTCGTGCAAGGGTCTTCTACTTTCTTTGCATTTGGCTTTAATGCACCAATCCCCAAATACTGGAATTGGCTGGGAAAGATCCAGGCAGTGGCTCAGTGGTCACAGAAGGAGCCTTGAGGCTGGCACAGCTAGAGGCCAAGTAAGAATTTCACTGGTCTAACGTCAGAGGCACCTTAGAAAATGCAAATAAACATGAGAAGAGTGAAGGAGGTGTTTGGATCTTGACTCTGAGGGGGTTTTTTACTAACTGTCTGAAGCAGGTGTGTTCATCGATCTCTTGTCAAGTAGGCAACTTCTTGACAAACAAAAAGGAAACTTCATGCATTTGCATATTCTAAGTAAACCCTGTTTTTGGAGGCTTGTAAAAAGCAGCAGTGCTGCAGCTCTGTTAGCTGACAGTGCTTCTGCTCTCCAGTGAGTTTTCATTGGAAAGTGTGAGGTTTCCCCTCCCCCACACCCCAAAAAAAGCCAGTTGCAGAAGGGAAGAGCAAGGCAGTACAGTAATACAAGATCATTCTGCTGTATCTGAAACTTTGCTAAGCCTAACGTTGTATTTAAAAGCAAGTTGCAGTACTCTCATCTCATGTGGCAAGAAGGGTAGGTTTCTCTGCACGCAGGCTGCTGCTGGATTGCTGGATCTTGGACTGCCTGGGCATGGTGGTGCAGTGCGTGGGTCCTGTGTTTCGACAGAGTGTTTAACTCTGTACACGTAGGTGTGAAAGTGATTTCTGAACTTGATGAAACCTATGTTGTGCATGATGTGCTCTTATTCCCCAAGAGATACCCCACTGTGGTCTCTAATTTTTCCCTAGCTGCCTACTCAAGACCCATCAGTGCTTGCACTGAGGTCACGCTTGCTCTGGACTCTGCAGTTTTGACAGCAGACTTCATTTTGTACAAACCCAAGCTTTAAGTTGCCCCCTGCTTTGAAGGAAGATTTGTCTTCGTCATCTAATCCAGTCACAAAAGCCTGGGCTCAATTCAGAAACTTTGGGATGGCTGCTGTGCGCTGAAGAAGACATGGTCCTTCCTAGTTCTCCCCTCCATACTCTCCAGCACCTCATGTAGATTTAACATGTGTATTGCTAACTCCTGCATTAACTTCTTGCTTCCAGCTGAATTCCTCAGTGGGAGGGTATTTCACTAATCCTGTCTACATCTGTAAGGTGACTCTTGCTGTTAAGTTACTTGTGTAGGATGGGGGGGCATTGTGTGTATTTGCAAGCCTGGTTGAACTCGATAGTATTTACCTGAATACTAAAGTTGCTTTTGACTAGATTGTCTTTTCTGCTGTTTCAGGTGTTAATGGAATGAAGGGTTGCCCGTCCTGTAGGTAATTGTTGCAGGGCTTTATATTTTAATTGTTCCACGACTCTTAAGTGTAATTTTCTTTTTAAGAAAGGATTTTGAGTACATTTTGTTCAATGAAATCGCTTTGCTTTGCCTTGTGACATCCTTCATGTTGTCTCAGTTGTTTTCTCCTTTCCTTTGTAGCTATGTTGAGAAGTTTACGGATTTTCTCCGTCTCTTTGTGAGCGTTCACCTACGAAGAATTGAATCCTACTCCCAGTTTCCTGTGGTTGAGTTTCTGGCGCTGCTGTTCAAATACACTTTCCATCAGGTACAGCCCCGCAACATCTGTTCTTACCTATCTGTTTTGTTAGGCTATAGAGCAAGGCTAGTTTGAAGTTGATACCTAAAGTTAGCTCAGAAAAAAAATCAGTTCCCCAGTGGTGCTGGGGACTTGAAAATGGCATCATGTGTTCTTGGATTTAGTTGAAGACAAGGGTCACGTGTAGTTTCCTTGCACAAACAGCTTTGTCTAGTGTTTAAATTTGCTTGTATTTTTTCTGATACTCCATGGAACAAACAGTGTTGTCTGGAAAAACCTCTCTAGTTTGTTCCTTTATGTTTTGTTTTCTCCTGAATCGGCCATTTTTTTTCTTCCTGTATCTGAACCTACCCTTGTACCTTGAGTAACTAATAACAAAACCCTGTGGTTTTTGGTATGTGTTACCTTGCTGCGAAGCTGTCAGAATGAATCGCAGCCTTTTTGTCCTGACATGGGAATAATGATAAGGATGGAGGTTTATAAAATACTCAAAGCTGATGTCTGAAGCCATGAGATGAATTAATATGAAGACCAGCCTAGTGATTCCCAAGTTCCCACCTCTGTGCAAAAGCTCTTTCTCATCTTTTGACAGCTGTAAATCACTCCAATGACCTTCCTGAAATCTTCCAGCACAGCAGTTCTCCTCATGGATTGCAGCACTTGCTAATTCATGTTGCATTGTAGAAATTAGCCTTGCCACAGTCTGCAATGTTTATTCACTGTGAATTTTGTTTATTTCAGCCTACCCATGAAGGTTACTTCTCTTGTTTAGACATTTGGGCACTCTTCTTGGACTATCTGACTAGCAAAATCAAAAGTCGCCTGGCAGACAAAGAAGCAGTGCTCAACAGGTAAGAGATGTGACAGCCACAGAGAGACTTCATAGTTGTCGTGGAAGGACTCTGGAAAATCATCTGTTGCTTACTCTGACCTCTTATGTGATTGAGCCCTTCCTTTCTGTAAAATTGTCAAATTTTAAAAGTGCAAACTTGAGCTGCTTGTAGTGATTCAAAAGAATTCACGTGAGTGTTGTGTATGAACCCAGCAGCCATAGGACTAAAGTTCTGCAGTTTGAAATAGAAACACAGGTAAGACGTTTCAGAGCATTAGAGGAGGAGAGGACAGAGTAAAATTTTCACACAGCTCTTACAACTAATTAATGAATTGGGGAAAACTTAATTAGGATTTTTAAATTCCTTTTTTAAAGGGCAGGATCTGTTTGAGAAATAGTGGTGAGAATGTTTGAAAGTTCCACTTGCTTACTGCTGATGCTAATTGTGTATGTCAGGTGCAGCAGTGGTTGGCAGCCCTTCCTTTGTAGAGGTCCTGATATATCCTTAAATGGGTGATTCTTCTGGTAAAAGTTCCTTTTACAGCATTTAAAAAATCTGGTGAATGTGCTGGTGTCTCATTCAAGTTTTGAAGACTTAAGTGCCACGGCTTGTGCTGTACCACATCCTGCTACGTGTGGAAGGAAGTTGCTTTCCCTTGAGCTCTCTAAATGGAAGTGGTTGGTTTTTGAAATAGAGACTGGTATCATACCCACAAAGAGTAAATGTGCAACTAGCTTACACCAGACAGCTCTCTGCCTTCCAGCATGGCAACTGTGGGGTTTGATTTCTGAGGTATTAGGTGTGTAAAGGGTAAGATGGAGGACCCAAGTAACTACAGACCAGTGAACCTCACCTCCATGCCAGGAAAGGTGATGGAACAATTCTTGATGTTGTCTCCAGACACATCAAGGACAAGAGGGCAACGGACAGTCAGCATGGCTTCACCAAAAGGAAGTCATGCTTGATCAACCTATAACCTTTCATGAGGACATAACCAGGTGGATAGATGATGGCAAAGCAGTGGATATGGTCTATCTTGACTTCAGCAAAGTATCTGACACAGTCTCCCACAGTGTCCTCGCAGCCAAACTGAGGCACTGTGGTCTATGTATCAAGCAGTGAGGTGGATCATTGGCATCTAGCCTGCAGCCAGCTAGAGAGTAGTGGTTGATGGGACAGAGTCTAGCTGGAGGCCTGTATCTGGTGGAGTCCTCCAAGGGTTGGTACTGGGATCAGTACTATTCAATGTAGTCATTAATGACTTGGATGAGGGATTAGGGTGCACTGTCAGCAAGTTTGCTGATGACACAAAACTGGGAGGAGTGGCTGACACCATAGCAGGCTGTGCTGCCATTCAACGGGACCTGGACAGGCTAGAGAGCTGAGCAGGGAAAAACTGAATGAACTATAACAAGGGCAAGTGTGGAGTCTTGTATCTGGGCAGGAACAACCTCAGGTAACAGTACAGCTTGGGGACCAATCTCTTGGAGAGCAGTGTAGGAGAAAGAGACCTGGGGGTCCTGGTGGCCAGCAGGATGACCATGAGCCAGCCATGTGCCCTTGTGGCCAAGAGGGCAAACAGCATCCTGAGGTGGATCAGAATGGAGGTCGTTAGCAGATCAAGAGACGTTCTCCTTCCCCACTCCTCTGCCCTGGTGAGACTGCATCAGGAATATTGTGTCCAGTTCTGGGCCCCTCAGTTCCAGAAGGAACAGAACTGCTAGAGATAGTCCAGCACAGAGCAACAAAGATGATGAAGAGAGCAGAAAACTAGTGTCATCTAGTGATAGGACAAGAGGCAATGGGTGTAAGCTGGAACACTGGAGGTTCCACATCACTATGAGAAGGAACTTCTTCCCAGTGAGGGTGACAGAGCAGTAGAATGGGCTGCCTGGGGTTGTTATGGAGTCCTCTTCTCTGGAGACATTTAAAACTCACCTGGATATGTTCCTGTGTGACTTGGTCTAGGTGATCCTGCTGTGGCAGGGGGATTGGACTAGATAAACTTTCGAGGTCCCTTCCAATCCCTAATGTTCTGTGATTCTGTGGTGACTTGGGAGAAGAGAGCAACCCTCACCTCTGCACAACCTCCTTTCAGGTAGCTGTAAAGAGCAATAAGGTATGTCCTCAACCTCCTTTTCTCCAGGTTAAACAACCTCAGCTGTTCCCCATCAGACCTGTACTCTCAGACCTTCACCAACTTTGTGGCTCTTCTTTGGAGCTGCTCTAGCCCCTCAATATCCTTCTTGTATTGAGGTGCCCCAGTACTCAAGATGAGTCCTCACTAGTGCTGAGTACTGGGGTTGATCACTCCTCTAGTCCTGCTGGCCACAATATTCCTGATACAGGCCAAGACGCCATTGGCCTTCCAGGCCACCTGAGCACACTGCCGGTTCATGTTCAGTTGCTGCCAATCAGCACTCCCAGGTCCTTTTCCACCCTCTTTAGGAAGCCCTAGAAAGCAAAAAGGGTATCCCTTAGTCTCCTTTTCTCCTTAGGACCTTAACCTCCTTCATAAAATGTGGGGTTCAAAACTATACACATTACTCAAGGTAAGACCAAACCAACACTGAATACAGCAGAATCACAGAATCATACCATCATTTAGGTTAGAAAAGACCTTTAAGATCATCAATTGTAAATATTAAGCTAGCTGAACCAATAACACCACTAAACTATGGCCTTAAACACCATATCTACATGACTTTTCAACACATTCAAGGGTGGTGATTCAACCACTTCCCTGGACAGCATGTTCAGTGACCCTTCCTGCAGGATTGCTCTTTAGTAACTCCTCTCTGACTTCATGCTTGTGCTTGGTGTTTCTCTGTCCTCAGTGAAGAATCTGTCATTTCAAATTGTTAAATTTAATCCTACTGAACACAGACCAATGCTTCATTCTTTGCACCTGTTCATGAAAAGACTCAAGTGTCATCAGCAAACTTGCTATTGGTGCATTCAACTCCCGCATCACTGATAAGTACTATGAGACTTGGTCTAGGTGATCCTGCTCTGGCAGGGGCGTTGGACTAGATGTTCTTTTGAGATCCCTTCCAATCCCTCATGTTCTGTGATTCTGTGAAATATACTGAAACAGAACTGTTCCTAAAATTGAAACTGTTAAGGGACATCTCTTGGTTACCAGTCACCAGCCAGTTGTAGCACTATTCACTACAGTCCTTTGATAAACACTGCATTCCTTTTGACAAACAAATAGAAAAAAAACATCGCTACAGATAATTCCAGTGCAGGAAACTGGTGAAGGCACTGTTTGATTATTTAGAAAAAAAGCACATTTCTTAAAGGATTTGTCTGTAATTTCCACTGATAATATTATCTCCTACAAACAAAATAAAAATGCTTTGGTAAGGACAGGAAGGGAAGTATAAACTCTGAAATGCAATAGGTACTACAAGACAGAAAATCAGGATATTTAGAGAAATGAAAACATTTTTGCTGGAAACACCTAGAAGTAACATACATCTATGTTCCTTTTGTCTAGAGAGAGTGTTGCTATCATGGTAGTCATGCAGTTTCCTCCCAGGCTGTCTCTCAGCACTGAGGTCATCATAGAGTTTCGATAAGGAATGTGGGACCGATTTTTGTCTGCAAGGGCAATTATTACCTGAAACAAGAAAAATGGAAAAGACTTTTAAACTGACTTGTCTACTAATGATTGACACATAAAAAGAACCAAAAAAAATCTGCTCATCAATCTCTAATGCAACAAAACTATACTTGTTTATCCAGTTATAGGCAAACCCACTGACATTACTGAAAAAAAAAAAAAACCACCTTAAATTTCAGCATATTTCTATGTCTTTGTAGGAGCTGAACCTGAAAGACCAAATAAATGGAATCATACTTTACCTTTACACTTCTCAGCAACGCGCAAACTGAACACAATAAACCAAAACCCACAGCCTTTCCTAAGACATGGGAGCTTACTGGAAATCTTCCTCATTTTGTCTATCGTAATAATAAAGTATGGATAGTATTCAACGGCAAGTAAAAACTTAATATTTGCTAACACTTAGTATGGATAGTATTCAACAGCAAGTAAAAACTTAGTATTTGCTAAAACTTGCTTTTAAACAACACATTCTTAAAGCACATGATTCTTAGAGGCATTAACATGTTTATGTCTCCGAAAATATCTTGAAAAGTAAAACATGTACAAAGGGGGACACAATTACAGTGTAGTGCTGGAAACAATTACTTCAGTTTGGAATATATAATCCATCAAAAAGAAAACGATACAGATACTGTTCTGAATTTCCCTTCTCAGCTGTTTACATTAGGGGATCTAATTGTTATTAAATAAAAAGCTAGATTACTGCATGATCTTTTGTGGTATAAAATATAAAGTCAATGGCATCCTGGCTTGTAACAGAAATAATGTGGCCAGCAGGACTAGGGATGTAGTCCTCCCCCTGCACTGGGCACTGGTGAGGCCTCCCCTCAAGTACTGGGGGCAGTGCTGGGTCTCACATTTCAAGGAAGATCCTCTTGAGCAGGTCCAGAGGAGCAACGAGGCTGGGGAAGGGACTGGAGGGAAAGGCTGATGAGGAGAGGCTGAGGGAGCTGGGGGTGTTTAGCCTGGAGGAGACTCAGGGGAGACCTTGTCCTCTACAACTCTCTGAAGAAGGGAGGTTGCACTCACGTGGGGGTTGGGCTCTTCTCCCAAGCAACTAGCTCCAGGACAAGAGGACTAGACTACCCTGCCTCAGTTTGGCTGCGAGGGTGCTGTGGGAGACCGTGATAAAGATGAGTTTTGTTAAGAGGTAGACTCCAGACACCATCCAGAGCAGCTGAATGCCTTCAGCTACTACACAGAATCCAACCACAGAATCATCAAGCTTGGAAAAGACATTCAAGATCATCAAGTCCAACCATCAACCCTACAACCCTCAACCACTAACCCATCTCCTGACACACCTCGGCTGCCTGTTTGTTGAACCCCCGCAGGGTCGGTGCCTCCATCCCCTCCCTGGGCAGCTTGTCCCAAGGCCTCCCCAGTCTTCTGGGAACAAGTTTTCCCTAAGACCCAATCTGAACCTCCCCTGGTGCAGCCTGACCTCATTTCCTCTGGTCCTATCACTAGGGAGAAGAGGCCAACCCCCACCTCACTCAACCCTCTCTTCAGGTAGTCGTACAAAGCAGTGAGGTCCCCCCTAGCCTCTTCTGCAGGCTGAACAGCCAAGTGATTCCTCTTCTCCAATACACAACATAGACGAGTGCTGTGGGGCAAAGGAAAGTGCTTCAAAACCCAGTGGCCCCAGTTAAACCAGAGCTGCTATCAGCAGAGCCAGCTTGCTCCACCTCTTCACATTCAGGACAAGCACATTTCACTTGGTTTAAGGTGACACTGCAGGAGTCTTCAACCACTGCAAAGAGACTGGTGGCTCCTAGTGGACCCACTCCCGGGAGCTCTCTGCTGCTGTCGTTGATGCAGTTGCCTAGCAAAGGTAGAAGAGGAGCCAATGTTTTTCTAAAACATCAAGGAGCGAAGTTACCAACAGGTCAGAGGAATAAGCGCAGCGTATCACCCATCTTTCGAGGTCCCTTCCAATCCCTAATGTTCTGTGATTCTGTGATATCACTCCAGGTCCGTATTTTGATGGTGTACGGGAGGAACACTCTATCTGATCTGAGTATTGCCTCGAGAAAAGAGAGTAACATGTTGGGTCACTGCCAGCTCTACTGTCTTGGAAGCAAACCCTGCTGTGAGAGCTCACACCGTTATTGCTGCTATTAAAGAAAAAAGTCTCTTCCTAATACTGTCAAGACCTTCTCTCAAATCTCACTGATTTCAGGCCCATTGCCTTTTTTTTAGCAATGCTTTTCAAATCTCTGCAGGCTTGACCACCTGTGGAAGGCAGCTGAAGCCGGGAAAAATAGCATCAAATCGAGTTTATTTCCTATTCTTTAATTCCAAACGCCGTGCACATGCGCTTAATTTAAAGTCCGGGTGTTTTCTCGCTGGAATCGGGGGGAACACACAGATGGTGAAAGGTAAGCAGATGTGTAAGGCGTAGGATCTGGGGCTGAAGCGAAGACAAGCTCCAGCAAGTGAAAGCTGCGACAGGAGGACAAATCAAAGATGACAGAAGCCACAAACAGCAGCAATGCAGAGGAGCTGACCTAAGGCACAGGTAGATCACAACCTTCATCACCGCGTATTTACAAACGAGAAGCAAATTCCCAACCAGAAATCATTTTCTCCTCTTAAAGGGAGACAAACCAAAGGCATTGGAGCTACGTTTTGAGAACGAAGGCAAATGAGGAGAAAGCAGGTTTTCAGGCTGTTGAAAGACCGCGTTTCAAACAGCTTAGGAAAAAAACCCCTCAAAATGTTACGGGTGTGTGCCTCCATAGCGAGGATGCTACGAAAGCAAAAAGAAAGTGGTTAGAAGACGACCAAAACCTCAATAAAAGGTGAATCTCAATTTGTCTTTTGAAACAGAAGTCAAGAAGCAAGTTCCTCTAGTGCTGCAAAGGATGGCTGAGAGAGGATTCAGCGAAGGGGACATCCTAATGATACAGGGGAGGGG
>JAOXOE010029259.1:0-14737 GCA_028565055.1 Phoeniculus purpureus
AGAGAGCGATGAGGGCTCCCCTCAGCCTCCTCTTCCTCAGACTAACCAGCCCAAACTCTCTCCATCTCTCCCCACCACATTGGTTCTCCAGGCCCTTCCCCAGCTTCGTTGCCCCCTCTGCCCTTGCTGCAGCATCTCGATGTGTCCCTTGTCCTGAGGTGCCCAACACTGGACCCAGTACTCCAGGTGCAGCCTGAAAAGTCACAGACTCACAGCACGTGAGGGCTCTGTACAGCTACTGATGATGGCTAAGCTCGTTCAGAAGGACTTCTCAGCTGGCGAGAAGACACAGACGGTTACAAAAAGGGGTTTCTCTCACTTCTGAGCACTTGTGACACAACTTACAGAAGCCAACACCCACACAAGGTGCCAGCAGAGTCTTGCAAGAGCCCTCTTAGAGAGGCCACTAATTACTACTGGACAGAACTAATGAACAAGTGCACAGACTGACCTCGGAAGACACTGAGCTTTTCATTTTCCCAAATAAAAGTCATTACATTTCTATGCCATCATAATTAAAACCTCTAATTTTAGGGACTGCTGCTGTGCCTCACGTCCAGGTAAGGCAACTGAAATGCTGACACAGCCTAAGACTCAGCTTTGAATCCTGCACTCATTTCTCCTCTCTTTAGCTCTTTCAGTCTTTCAAGTCCTGTTCAATGAAGTCTATCTTTCAGATGACTAACGACAACCCCACAGGACTGGGTGATCTTTCGAGGTCCCTTCCAATCCCTAATGTTCCGTGATTCCGTGAGTTGTACTCTTGGCAGGGATCTCTATAAAAATGGTGAACCATTACAGAACAGTAGGGAGTGGAAGGGACCTTGAAAGACCATCCAGTCCCATCCCCCTGCCACAGCAGGATCCCCTCGATCCAGTCATTAGGGAGTGGAAGGGACCTTGAAAGACCATCCAGTCCCATCCCCCTGCCACAGCAGGATCCCCTAGATCCAGTCGTTAGGGAGTGGAAGGGACCTCGAGAGATCACCCAGTCCCATCCCTCTGCCACAGCAGGATCCCCTAGATCCAGTCGTTAGGGAGTGGAAGGGACCTCGAGAGATCACCCAGTCCCATCCCCCTGCCACAGCAGGATCCCCCAGATCCAGTCATTAGGGAGTGGAAGGGACCTTGAAAGACCATCCAGTCCCATCCCCCTACCACAGCAGGATCCCCTAGATCCAGTTGTTAGGGAGTGGAAGGGACCTCGAGAGATCACCCAGTCCAATCCCCCTGACACAGCAGGATCCCCTAGATCCAGTTGCACAGGAACATGGCCAGGAGGGTTTGAAACATCTCCAGAGAAGGAGACTCCACAACCCCCCTGGGCAGCCCCTGCCAGGGCTCTGGCATACTCACCGGGAAGAAGGTCCTTCTCAGATTGGTGTGGAACCTCCTGTGTTCCAGCTCACACCCACTGACCCTTGTACGATCATTAGGTGCCCCTGAGCAGAGTCTGGCTCCATCCTTCCAGCTCACACCCACTGTTCCTTGTCCTGTCACTGGGTGCCCCTGAGCACAGCCTGGCTCCATCCTCCTGACACCCACCCTGCACATATTTATCAACATTAATGAGGTCACCCCTCAGTCTCCTCTTCTCCAGACTAAAGAGGGCTACAGGTCTTATTACCCGGCTAACAAGAGAGAATCATCAGGTTTCCAGCGTCGTGCTCTCACACGGTTCAACAAAGACACCAGGTCTCATTTCAATGTGGTCTAGGAGGTGAGCTGGGGACAGAAACTAAGCAGATGCTTTATTCTCTCTAAAACTGAGCAAAGGGCGGGCTCTGGTGCAGGAATCACAACGTGTGCTGCAGAAGGAGCTGCCTGCTATGAAAGCACCAGGTATGGAAACTAACCAGCGTTAAGTGTCTCATTGTTTCATGTGGTGCCACAGCCAGCCCAGGCACTGTGGAGCGAGTATCTGCTCAAACAAGCACCTGCCCGGAGGAGCTAACAACTCGCGCTGGGCAGATGCTCCATGTGAGCTATGAGGGTGCTTCCAGACAGCAGCAAAGGCTCTGAAAAACAGGGATAAACCTCAGAAGATAAAAATCCACTGTTCCACAGAAGTAATTACTTTGAGCTATATTTTTAATAGCGCGTTCTGCACGCCCAGGGATGCTCCTGCAGCGGGCAGGGAGAGGATAAAAGGCTGAGAACAAGAGCCCTACTTTGAAAACTTAATTTAACACTGCAAAATGCCGACAACTGGTAGAGATTGAGCTCTCACAGGCTCAACGGTTCTAGAAAGGACTTCACCTTAGAAACCACCATCATCTGTGTCCTTTTGATGAGTATCCTGCAGTCAGCACATGAGAGGAAAATGACACCCATAGGCTACCTGGTGGGAGGGGAGGCAGCTCTGCTTCTCAGCAAATCTATTCAACTCAAGTCCCACTGCAGACACTGGGCACTGACCGTCACGGACAGAGGAGCAGCAGATCGAGGGAGGGTCTCCTGCCCCTCTACTCTGCCCTGGGGAGACCACAGCTGGAATCTTGTGTCCAGCTCTGGGCTCCTCAGTTCCAGGAGGACACAGAGCTGCTGGAGAGAAACCAGCGCAGAGCCACGGCTCTTGCCTCCAGCACCTTCTCCCCAGCTGTGCAACTTTCCTGAGGCAGAAGGCAGGGGCAGTTCCAAGAGCTCCCGTGAATTTTCAGGAGTGTCTTTTCTCCCATGGGAGGGCTGCTTTTGGGTTTAGAAGGTTTCCCGAATTCTTTGTGTGAGATTTACTTTGAAGCAGTGATCAAATAAACACTGATTTAGTTAAATGAGTGAGCCACAAACAAAGCAGCCCTGGGCTTCAGAGCGCTCACAGAGCTCACTGACTCTTCACTGTCTGTAATCCTTCAATGCCTTATTAGCCTCATCTTGCCTTCTGAGAATCACAGAACCCCAGAACATGAGGGGCTGGAAGGGACCCCGAAGATCATCCAGTCCCATCCCCCTGACACAGCAGGATCCCCTAGATCCAGTCACACAGGAACATGGCCAGGTGGGTTTGAAACGTCTCCAGAGAAGGAAACTCGACAACTCTCCTAGGCAGCCCCTTCCAGGGCTCTGTCACGCTCATCAGGAAGAAGGTCCTTCTCATACTGATGTGGAATCTCCTTTGTCCCAGCTCACTCCAGCTGTCTCTTATTCTACCATTGGATGCCCCTCAACAGAGCCTGGCTCCATCCTCCTGACACTTGCCCCTTTCCATATTTATCAACACTCATGGGGTCACCCCTCCGTGTCCTTTTTGCAAGACCCAGCTCCCTCAGCCTTTCCTCTTCAGGCAGATGTTCCAATCCCCTCATCATCTTTGTGGCTCTGCACTAGACCCTCTCCAGCACCTCTGTGTCCTTCTGGAATTGAGGGGTCCAGAACTGGACAAAAAAATTCCAGATGTGGCCTCCCCAGGACAGAGTAGAGGGGAAGGAGAACCTCTCCAATAGTGGGGTGTTCAATAAACACACTAGGTGTTTCCATGTAGTTTCTACTGCTTGTCCAAGTTCAGGCAGTAACACCTTGAGACAAAACACTACTCACAAGGATCTTACTCCCATTTCACAAACAGCTACACAGCAAACATATTCTGTCCAAGGCCGCAGACCAGTAGCAATATTGGTATTAGTGGTTTTAACATATAAGCCACTTGAAAAGATTTTAAGAGTGAGAAAGCCTAAACGAGTGGCATTTAGGAAACAAAAGGACTTTATCTCCTTACATTGTTGGTGCGTAAATTGCTTTATGGATTAAAAAGATGCCTAAGCACTAAAACCCCTTTAAAACCTTAAGCTCCTATAGTATTTCACGAACCTAGAAATAACAGGTCACCCTGAAAACACGAATGGCTTTGGGTTGGGGTAATGGAGATCATGCTAGAAATTATCTCCTGATCCTAAAGAAGAGAGGCAAATCATGCCAGTGGTTTTGTGGCTCTTGATCTGTGTGTTGACTCTACAGCCTGAAAAGGTCTTCCTGTACTGGTAGACTGCACAGAGATACCAGGTAGACTGGTGGAAGAATCATCATCCATGAAAGTGAAGCAAAGAGCAAAATGGTTTTGCTCAGATACAGCAAAAGATACCGACAGCCCTAGCAAAGAAGCAGGGGATGAGCAAAGAAGCATCTCATGAGGCTGGGAATGTTTAGGAGAGGATTCTTCCCTTCCAATCCCTAACACTGTTTTGGTCAGGGTCTGTAAAGAATCACAACCATCTGCCATTTGAAAAACAGGGAGGAACAAACCATCAATTGAAAAAACTTGGTTTAAATAAAAAATCCCAGAACATAAGGGATTGGAAGGGACCTTGAAAGATCATCCAAGTCCAATCCCCCCACCATTTAAGTAAAAATTTTAAATGAAATTTGATGTTTTAGTAACTTGTTCAAAAGCTGTTTCTCATTGAAACCATGCAAGCCACGTAATTTGTTGCTAGCAGCCTAATGAATGTCATTTTCCTCAGTAAATAAAAGGTTTCTACATACAGAAAGCACTGAAAACCAAGAGAAATAGCCACCCCTGAGCTGCTTTTTTACTGCTACTTGAATTGTTTTCTCTGCAAGATAACTAGCCTTTGGGTCTTCTCAAGTCACACACTTTTGGATTAAAAAACTGCCAAAGTCCCAGGGTTTTAAATTAATTCCTTTGGTCCTTACCGCTCTACACAGTCTGGTTCAAGGCCGAAAAAATAAGAACCTTTCAAGCTGCTAAAAAGATGACTTTCATTTCCAACTGTCATACGGTGGTGTCAAATGCTGCTGCGTGTGAGGAATTAAAGAGGTTACAGCGGCTTCCCAATGCCGTTGTCTGATAGAAATGGGTTTTCCGAACCAGCCAAACCCACAAATTCTGCAGAAATGCGGTTGTGGATCAGGACAACAATTAGCACTTTGGCTGCTTTTGGACTTGAAACTGCTTTTGACATTTTTTTAGATGACCGACAAGGATTGAGTCATTCGACAGTGGCAGAAAGCCCCTCCCTCTGGAGCTACTACTGACACAGATGGATTTTGGAGGCTTGTCAGCTGCTAGAAGAGACTTTACATATTTATGGGGATGAGCTCGTGGCAGACAACATTCTCATCATCCTGGAAAGGTGCTTCAATAAACCCTGAGATGTCCACATGGTCCAGTGGACAGTGTAAAGGACTAAACGACAGAAAACCTATTCAGTGGCTTTCTTGCCAATTCACTTCCAGGGGCTTTTAGCATCTGACTACCCAAGTTTGTACGAGCAGAAAATAAGACTCACTTAACAGACTCACTGTCTGTTAAGTCAGGATGTCCTAGTGGACTTCTTGTTTTGCCTGTATTTCCACTCTTAATTTCCTCTTTAATATACCTCTTAATCACTTTTCTTCCATGTGTTCAAATCTTGCAGGCTCTGAAAGATTTATACAGTTTATGCAGTAAAACTGCCCAAGCTTTCCACTACATTTCCAGATTCCAGAGAGATTCAGATGCACAGAGCTACATTACCACATTCACCAACTTCACGACTGCTGCAGTTGGACTCGATGCTCTTAAAGGTCTTTTCCAACCTAAACAATTCCAGGATTCTGTGATTCTAAAGAGTCACATTTCTGTTAGCACTTAATAACCAACTTGAGGATCAATTCTGGCACCCACACCATGTCATTCACATGGCTATGAAAGCATATCCTCAGCCTCAAAATGTATGGATTGCGCTATTGCCACACACTCTGTAATGGTTTAAGTTGGTGTTAGAGGCTTTATTTGCCTTTGCAAGCATCTGTACCTGGGTCGAGGCAGTACAGTGCATGAACACAGATTGCGAAGGGAAAGGATTGATGACAGCCCTGAGAAGGACTTGAGGGTGGTGGTGGAGCAGAAGCTGAACAGGAGCTGTCAGTGAGCACTAGCAGCCCAGAGAGCCAACCGTGTCCTGGGCTGCAGCAAAAAAAAAAAAAAGCAGTAATGGTGGTCTCTGCACTAGTGAGAGACCACCTGGGGTCCTGTGTCCAGTTCTGGAGTCCCCAACATCACAAGGACACAGAGCTCCTGGAAGGTGTCCAGAAGAGAGCAACTCCAATCACCAGAGGGCTGGAGCACCTCCCCTGTGAGGACTGAGCAAGTAGGGGTCATTCAGCCTGCAGAAGAGGAGGCTCTTAGGTGACCTGACAGCAGCTTTCCAATCTCTGAAGGAAGGGGGCTATTACAAAGCCTTTTGACAGGGGTGGTAGTGAGAGGACAAGGGAACTGGATGCCCAAGGCAGTTGTGGCCACCCCATCCCTGGCAGTGTTGAAGGCCAGGTTAGATGAGGCCCTAAGAAACCACTGAGCCGCTGCAGCCCAGGACAAATGCAGTGACTCTTTGTTTCCAAAATGGAATAAAGGTGCTTTTGTTTTCCTATGATGTAAAAAATCCTTCCACAGTATTAAAATAAGGGGGAATTATGCAGAGCCTGAGAAGCCAAACTGCACCGTGCTGAAGCCAGTCTCATTACTGACCCTGGAGGAATGCGATCGTATCGTAAAAGCACATAAGAAACTTCTTCCTGCATGTGAAATACTGGACTCAGTGGCATGTTGTTAAGCTTAATTAATGTGCTGTGAATTCAAGATAACGAGTGTTATACAAGAAGTGCAGAATTGTTTACAAGAGGCCACTAGCTAGCTGGTGATTTTAAGGTTTTTTCCTGATATGCGATGCTGCAGGAGTTCAAATGGACTACGACAAGCTCTGACTTTTCAAACTCATTCTGCTTTAGATGTTTTCTACACAGTCCATAGATCAGGAAGGGTTCTCCTCCCCTTCTACTCTGCCCTGGGGAGACTGCATCTGGAATACTGTGCTGAGTTCTGGGCCCCTCAGTTCCAGACTGGAAGGGACCTCAAAAGATCATCCAGTCCAATCCCCCTGCAACAGCAGGGTCACCCACATCCAGTCACACAAGAACATGGCCAGGCAGGTCTGAAACGTCTCCAGAGACAGGGACTCCACCAAGCCCCCCGGGCAGCCCCTTCCAGGTCTCCATCACCCTCACTGGGAAGAAGTTCCTTCTCACATTGATGGGGAACCTCCTCTGCTCCAGCTCACACCCACTGCCCCTTATCCTATCACTAGATGCCCCTGAGCAGAGCCTGGCTCCATCCTCCCAACACCCACCCTTCACATATTGACCAACATCCATTGGGTCACCCCTCAGGCTCCTTTTCTCTAAGCTCCAGAGCCCCAGCTCCCTCAGCCTTTCCTCAGCAGGGAGATGCTCCCCTCCCTTCAGCATCTCTGTGGCTCTGCACTGGGCTCTCTCCAGCAGCTCTGTGTCCTTCTGGAACTGAGGCTCAAGGCTCCAGCTGTGGTTCCCCCAGGGCAGAGCAGAGGGGTAGGGATAGGAGAACCTCTCTCCATCTGCTAATCACCCCCTTTCTGACCCACGCCAGGATGCCGCTGGCCTTCTTGATCACAAGGGCCCATTACTGGCTTCCAGCCATCCTGCTGGCCGCCAGCACCCCGAGGTCCCTTTCTCCTCCACTGCTCTCCAACAGGTCAGTCTCCACCCTATCCTGGTCCCTGGGGATATTCAGGGCTTGTCTGGGTTTTGAGGTCTACAGTCATTTCAGAGCAGGAAAAGGAATCACAGGATCACAGAATATCAGGGGTTGGAGGGGGCCTCGAAAGATCATCCAGTCCAATCCCCCTGCCACAGCAGGATCCCCTAGACCCAGTCACACAGGGACACATCCAGGTGGGTTTGAAATGTCTCCAGAGAAGGAGACTCCAGGCTTCAAAATAAGACTTTGCAGGGAGATCGTGTTTTTCCCCACAATTGAGATTCAGCTCTGACTCTCCCCTTCCCCCCCGGGTTTTTCTCTTCAAACTGAAGAATGTGGAGAAGGATGATAAATATTTGGGGACGTAATTCACAGCTCAACATTATATTGGGGGATCTGGTTTAGGGCTGAACTGGAATAGGGTTGATGGTTAGCCTTGATCCCAGGGATCTCTTCCAACCTGAATGATTCTATGATCTGGGGGAGGGATTTCCCCCTCTGACACCACAAAACCTTCAGCCTGCTCCTAGAGCCAAGACGGAACTTCTGGAGAAGGAGAAGAAACATTCTTTAAGCCACTGAATTTCTTCCCCAGCCCTGGCAGCATCCCAGGTCAAGGTGGATCTTGGGGCTTTGAGCAACCTGCTCTGGTTAGAGTTCTCCCTGCGCACTGCAGGAAGTTGGACTGGATGAGCTTTGGAGGTCCCTTCCAACCCAACCCGGTCCTCTTTGTCAGAATCAAACACCTTCTCAAACCACCGAAAACCAAACACAAGGGTCCTTATTCCTTGACATTGTTTCTCCTCTCCTGCTCAGAAGTTCTTCCCCAAGAACACGATGCGGAACAGGATCAGGAGACACAGAGGAGAGTTTGGGCCCAGGCAGTTGGCACAAACCCCAGATGCAGAGCTGATACAGGAGAACCAGTTCACTTGGTCCGTGGGGCTGCCTGGATGCTGTCGTCCACCAATGAGGACAGGCAGAGCACCACAACCCTACCTCTCCCTCCCCAGTTGTCTCACTGGGACTCCAGGAAATGCTGCTGCGGAGGACAGTTTGGGTTGAGAGGGAACTTCAAAGCTCGTGCAGGGAGCAGGGACATCTCCAACCAGAGCAGGTTGCTCAGACCCCAAGGTCCAACCTGTTCCAGGAATGGAGCTTCTCCCACCTCCCACCAGGGGAGTTACTCACCCTTGTTACTCCAGATTTTACTCTTCCCATTCACCTCCTGGCCAACACCAGACAGACTGGACAGTGATGAGGTGGAAGGGACCTCTGGTTCAAGCAGCGTCACCTCATTTGTAAAGACCTTTAAGCTCCTGAAGTCCAACTTGAGGTCCCCACTAACCCCCATCCCTCACCCCACACAGGCCCTTAAGCTCCTGGAGTCCAACTCAGGGTTCCCACTAACCCCTACCCTCACCTCACATCTCCATGGCATTCCAACCCTTCTAGAGATGGAGACTCCACAAGGGCCAGGCCTGGGGAACCCTTGTAAGGTGTAAATTGCGGCTCAAAGCCAAGCTCAACCTTCCCTGGGCCACAGGGCAAGATCTTGCTGGAACTTCGTCTGGATGGACTTATGGGTTCAGACACAACTGTTGGAACTGATGATCTTGGAGGTCTCTTCCAACCTCAATGGTTCCATGATTCCATGATCCTAAACCAGGATCACATTTATCCTCCGGAGCTGCTCTAGTTCCTGCCTCAGCCCCCAGATCCTGTGACTAAAACAACCACGGGAAGGAGCCCCTTTCAATCCTCCACAGACAGCGTCCTCCGGCTTCCAGAGGGATGGAAATGAGGAGTCTGGTGGGAAACCTTTCTCAAAACCTCTGGGAAGCAGCTGACTGACCTCAGCTTTGCCAGCTGGATGTTCTAAGGAAGAAAGCAAACTCTTGCCTAAGCAGCTTTCCTCACCACATGAGTCAGACCATGTGGTGGCCCATCGGCATCATTTCCTTGCCCCGGAGCGGGGAAGAACTTCCAGAGCTCTCCCATCTGGCTTCAAGTTCCTCGCTATCACGTAGGAGAGGATTCAGGACTTAAGAGGGAAGGTGAGAAGATCACTGAGCTGCTGACACCCAGCCCCTTCTCATGACTCCTCAGAGAACACCTCCATCCTTCAACATGTTTGCAGCACCGGGAATCTCCGGGATAACCTTGGCTCTTCCAAGAGCAAAGGGGATAAAGGAAGTTCAGATCAAAGCAGAGGCGACTCTAGTGACTCAAAACACATCGGACTCACGTTCCTTAGATGCTCCTGGGTCACAATTCCAAAGGTATCGGCACAAAAGCCTTCTGATGGAGGATTGGAGATGAGTTAGAACCCAGCTGGGGTTCCAGAGCTCCTGGATGAGCTGGGATCTGGGATTACTCTCCTGGGCTTCTCCTCTTCCCTTCAGGAGCATCATCACATCCCACCCAGTCAAGAGGTCAACTAAGAAGATCAGAGCCTCCTCCAAACCTATCTTCTCCCTCTTTTAGGTTGAACCAGCCCTAGAAGAAGCCAGCAAAGAGCCAGTGCCTCTGTCCCCACCCTCCTAAAACCTGAATTCCAGGTTGTGCAGTTCTCCTGCAGGAATTACCTGCAGGAATCACCGTACGGAATGGTGGCAGCAGCTCAATGCTGTTTCCTAGGCTGCTTTGGGGCTTCCTAGGATGGAAAAGACCCTAAAGGGCGGCTCTGGATCACCTCAGATTCAGAGAGAAGAGAAGGAGAAGGATCATTCCTGCTGCTTGGTGGATCTGGATGATTTACAGCTTCAATCCCGGTTAGAGGCTAGAGAAAAAGAACAGGAGACACATCCAGGAGGACAAAGAGCTGGTTTGTAAGAAGCTCTGACACTGAGGAACCGAAACCCACCCACAGACACTGGGGTGCACCCAAGTTTCTCACCCAAACCCCAGCAAAACCCTGAGGACTTCTCCTCTGACCCCGAAGACCCCGATGGGTTAAACTGAAACCAACACAACCCCACCCTCTTCTTTTTTATCCATCACTTGACTCTGGAGGGAAAACCAACTCAGAGCGAAGTTCTCGGAGCTTTTTCAAACCGCACCCCCCCTCCCCAAAATGAGACTCTCAACCCCAATAATGAGGGTGGCCGCCGTGGAACTCCGTCAGCCCGCTGTGGCCAACCGTTTCCGCAATGAAAAAATCAACCGAGCTCACGATCTGCCTCGAAAATCCACTAAATCAATCAAACCCCAAATGAAACCCCTCAAGTCCGACTCTATTTCATCCTAAATTCTAGGAGGGTGATGGATAGAAAGGAACTAACTGTTGAACCAAACACCCCATGAACTCGGGAAATGCCAATTAACCCGAAGCCGGACACCTCCCACGCCCCCCTCCCAGTATCCCCAGTTCGCAGTACCCAGAAGGCGAGACTCAGCAGCAGCAGCACCGTCTTGGAGGTGATCACTCCGCAGTCCATCTTGGGCGCTGAGCTGGGGACTGACTGAGCCAGGGCCTGAGCTTTGGGGCTCCAGTGGGGCCCCGCCCCGGCTCTTCCCACCCACGAAGAGGGAGGCGGCAGCCAGCGGTTGGGGTGTTTCCCAGTTTGCCCAGCACTGGGGGTTGGGAGGACCTGGAACAACCAAATGATTGTTGAGCTCAGTCCGTTTTGGAGGGAGGGGGGTGGTTAGCTTTGTAGTTAAACCGGAGAGAAGCAAGAAGGAATGTTAGAAGAGACCTTTAAGCTGCAGTCCAGCTCTGCTCCAGTCCCCAAACCTCCTTCTGGCACTGAAGGACCCAAACCTGACCCCAAGATCCAAGGTGGGGTTGTAGCTGTGGAAGAGACCTTTAAGCTCCAGTCCAGCTGTTCCCTCAGCTCTATTCCAGCCCTCAAACCTCCTTCTGGAAACAAAGATAACCCCAAGATTCAAGGTGGGGTCGTAGCTGTGATCCCACTGCTCGTGGTGGGATTGGAAAGACGGGAATGAGCTGCTGCCAAACCAGAAAGGGTTTGGAAGTGCTGGATGAAAGGAGACTCTAAGCTGGGGCAGTCCTGGAGGATTTGAGGCAGGTTCCTCTCATCCTGATGCTGGTTCCTTGGGAGAAGAGAGCGATTCCCACCTCACTCCAACCCCGTGGAGTTGCTGAGAGGGAAAAGGTCTCTTTCAAACCTCCTTGTCTCCAGGCTAAACCTCCCCCAGTTCAGTTTCTTCTACAAATTGGGTCAGGTTGGCCCTGAGGAACAAGTTCTGCCCTCAGAAAGGTTCCCCAAGGGTCCTCAGGGACCCCATGTCTGGAGGGGATGCAAAGCCATGGAGATGTGGGGTGAGGGACAGGGGTTAGTGGGGACCTGGCCGTGCTGGGGGAGCGGTTGGACTTGAGGCCCTGGTTTCTCTGAATCATTTGAATCTGCTGAAGGAAAAAAGTTTCGCAGTCAGCAGAAGGTGCTTTTTAGGTCAAAACACCCAAATCAGCAACAAAAGTCTGAGGTGCTTTCAGTTCCTCTCAAATTACTCTGATTGTAGAGAGGGAGAAGGTCCCCCCTGAGTGTCCTCCAGGCTGAACCCCCCCAGCTCCCTCAGCTTCTCCTCATCAGCCTTTCCTTCCAGTCTCTTCCCCAGACTCGTTGCTCCTCTGGACCCGCTCCAGCCCCTCCATCTCCTTCCTGAGGTCAGGGGCCCAGGACTCAAGGGGAGTCCTCCCCAGTGACCAGTCCAGAGGGAGAATGACATCCCCAGCCCTGCTGGCCACACTCTTGCTGATCCAAGCCACGATGCCCTTGTCCTTCTGGGCCACCTGGGCACCCTGCTGGCTCCTGCTCAGCCAGCTGTCACCCAGTGCTCCCAGTTCCCTCTCTGCCAGGCTGCTCTCCAGCCCCTCATCCCCCAGTCTGGAGCTGCAGTGGGGTTCTTGTGGCCAAAGTGTAGGACCCTGCCCTTGGCCATGTTCAGCCTCATCCTGTTGACCTCTGCCCACTGACCCAGCCTGTGCAGAGCTCTGCAGCATCTTCCTACCCTCCAGCAGATCCACGCTCCCTCCCACCCTGGTGTCACCTGTGAATTTACTGAGGACAGACTCAATCCCCTCATCCAGGCCATCACTAAAGCTGTTGAATAGAACTGGGTCCAGTCCTGATCCCTGGGGGGCACCACTGGTCACCTGACACCAACAGGAAGCAGCACCATTCACACCCCGTCTCTGTGCCGGTTTGTCCAGCCACTTTTTCATGACCATCTTCTCCTGGTGGGATCACTCACCCCTTCTTCACACCACAATCTTTCTCTTGTGGTCACTCTGCTCCCTGAGTGTCGAGAGAGCCACAGAATTACTGAACATTAGGGATTGGAAGGGACCTCAAAAGATCATCCAATCACAACCCCCTGCCAAGGGGGGTGGATCAAGAGAAGATGAGAAGAAGGTCTCCTCTCCTTGCCTGTGGGTGTGGAGAGCAAAGAGCAGCTGATCTCCTCTCCCACAGCCTTCCACTAGTTGTCTGACAGTGCCTGGCTCAGATGTGGTTGGGGAAGAGCTCTGACCTTGAGGCTTCCACATCAAAACCATGACGGCGAAGCACGACCCGTGCAGGCAGCTGACACCACCGAGATAGATAACGCCAGTAGTCAACCATCCGTCATGGAACATCTGCAGGATGCTCAGGCTGCCAACCTCAACCTCTCCCTCAGGCGACTCAAGGCTGGTTCCTCTCATCCTGTCCGTTATTCCTGGGGAGAAGGAATTCCTGTCCCTTATTCCCACCTCACTCCAACCCCATGGAGTTGCGGAGAGAGACAAGGTCTCTCCTTCAGCCTTCTGTTGCCCACTGCAACCCCCATTGAGTTCCCTCAGCTGCTCCTCAGATCACTGGTGCTACAGCCCCTTCTCCAGTGACCAGGCTGAGGGGGGGTTACGGCGGGTCCGTAACCCCTTTGACTGAAGCAGAAGAGTTTAACCTTGGACAGATTAAAGTGAATCCGTGAGAACAAGGAGTCAGAGATAGCTGAAGAATGTAAACAACTGACTGTGCTGGGAGAAACTTGGTAAGAGAAGAGCCAAGGGGCGCGTGAAGCTGAAACGCCAATGGCCACTTGTTTATGTACGTGTTGTGCCGGTAGAATAAGGACACCTGTGTGCACAAAGGGCTTGAAAAGGAGCCAGCTGCGCTAATAACATTCCTGCTTTGGCTGCCTGCACATCGGTCTTGACTCTGTGTCGCACGTCCACCCTAACCACGACATCTGGTGACCCTCGACGTCCAAGATCCACAGGATGGCCAGAAGAGCCGTGGGGGTGGAGGTCAGTGCAGCGGTGCAGCAGGGAGAGCTGCTGCAGGACCTTGACTTTTGAAATGACCCCTAGTGATTAGGTGAGCTACCGGCGACAAAACGGGCACTAACCTCTAGCCAGAAGAGAGCGTTGTACCCTCTGTGCGGAAGAAAAAGGGGACTAGCCCGGCAGAGCCGCCTTCACGAAAACACTGCTGCAGTGTTTGCCCCCGAGGAGGTGCAGCACCCACAGCCACGGCTGCGTCTAGGCGTGTGATCTCGGTGCAGCAGTACAAGTGTTTATGGCATGACACCTTTCACCGTGATAGCTTGGCGGCGAGGAAAATGGGACGACGTGCTTCACGTACTGGAACGGGCACTTCTGCCAGATGAGACAACGAAAACTGCCCCTGGATTGTCTGACTTAATTGCCCAGACCGTTATAAAAATCAGAGGAAGATGTGCTGGGAATCAGAGGAAGATGTGTTGGCTAGAGACCCTGGGAAGACGGTGGTGCCTGTCCAGACAGACTGTTTTGAGGGGTATCTTGCAAACAGCCCTTTATTACTGAGACATTATTATGTCTGGGGTGTGGTCAAAAGACTGGATGGTCTTTTGACGCCCCTTCCCATCCCTAATGATTCTATGATTCTATGAACTTCTTCATCGTGAGGGTGATGGAGCCCTGGGGGGTTGTGGAGTCTGCTTCTCTGGAGACGTTTAAGACCAATCCCCCTGCCACAGCAGGATCACCCAGACCAAGTCACACAGGAACACATCCATACTGTTTTCTACAAGTTCTAAGCACCTGCAACACAGACTGTAAGGTTAAAGTATCTTCCCCACTGTAAGTCCCCACTGTAAGTCACTATAAAATCATAGAATCATTAGGGATTGGAAGGGACCTCGAAAGATCATGTAGTCCAACCCTCCTGCCATGGGCAGGGACACCCCACCCTAGATCAGGCTGGCCAGAGCCCCATCCAGCCTGGCCTTAAACACCTCCAG